>VDFB02049642.1:0-42336 GCA_007258455.2 Sequoia sempervirens
ATTTCAGTCATTTAGATCAAACTTGCATTCAAAATTACATTCAAAAAAGTGTTATTTTGTTCTAAAATTTTCATACATTTGCATATCTTTTACATTGAAAAATTATGGAAAAATAGTCATTGTCAAACCTATTTGCATATAGGAATAGCAACCCTAAACAAAAAATTAGAAAATCAGCTTTTTATTTTTCAAAACCTTAGAAAAGGACTCAGACACCCTTGAGCGACCTTGTCCTTGTAGAGGCATCTTAAAAATATTTTTCACACTTGTTTGTCTCTGTCTGGTCAATTTTCATGTTCTTGCAAACGTCGATTTGAAATTCATAACTGCATATTCCAAAGCATTTTTCATTTAGTTCATTTTATGAAAGAAAGTGTGTTATTTAGGGTCAACATTTGCATTCAAAATCATCATTTTTAGGTCTCTACATCTTACAATCACTCAATCATTACATTTCAGGTCTAAAATTTACATTCAAATTTGTTTAAGCATCTTCAACATCACTTTCATACTTGTGTTTTGAATTAAATTGGGATACATTAAAAAAAAATAGAAATTTATTTACTATTACAATTGTTTGCAAGAAGAATCAACATTCTTAAATAGTGTAGTACACAATCAAATTTTGAAATTTCAGAACCCTTGACTAGGACTCAGATACCCTTGAGTGACTTTGTCCTGCTATGCATTGTCAAGAAAACATTTTCACATATCTTTGTTACTATGTTTCTTATTTTCTCTTATTGTCTAATTCTTATTTATGGTCATTGTTTTGTGTATGTTTGATAGTTTAGTGTTCATAGTGGATACACTTAATGTTTTGAAACTTGTATGAATTTCACGACCTGGTGTCCTATTTCCAATACTTTAGTGAGATGTAGTTCAAGACTTATGGCATCCCATGTTGGCTTTACACTTGATGTGGATCATGAGTCTTCTAACTCTTTCATGACTAGTTATTAGTACTCAACCCATTTTGGACTCTATTTCTAATGTTAACATGCCGATGAAAACCTCACAAGAGCCTACATTTATAGATGTTGAGACTATGGTTTCCCATGCTTTTAAAGACAAACTAAGAAAATTGGCCAATGACTTGGAAAAACTTCAAGACTATGTGAGTATCGAAAACTTTGTTGGTACATCAATTCCTATAATTGACAACATGAGGAAGTTGATTAACGATGATCATGGATTAGATGTTGTGTGTAGTCTAGCCCATATAGTTGATTATAATATACCTACAATTGCTAGTTTCACTCAAGATTTGGGATACACTCAAATTCAAGCAAGAAATTAAGTCTCCATCCCTACCACTATAGCCTTTATTCTTGTAAACACAAATCCAACTGTTGCTTCAACAATAAAACCAAGAATTGACATAACTTCAACAATAGGTCTTTCCACTAGAAATCCTTATGGTTTTGGATCTTCACATGTCACACCTCAAGTTTCATCCCCACTCATAACTTCACAACATAGTAACCCACCAAACATATACACCATTCCACTATATTCACCCCATTCCCAAAACATGTCACACAACGATTTATTTATAAACCAACTTTTGCAAAATGTCACCTCACTCCAACAAAAAATATCAAACTTGAACCAAAACCAAAATGGACAATCATCACAATATATCAAAAGGATCCCATTGTCACTTAAAATATTGAAAGCACAAATGCCACAAAACATAGAGATCCCTCTATTTGACAAGTACAATGGTAAAGGAGACCCTAACATATCAGCATATACCACCATGTGTAGTGATTTTATTTTTGAGGATAAGCTCCTAGATAAACTTTTCCCTAGGTCATTAAAAGACATGGCCTTGGAATGGTTTTGTTCATTTCCCAATAGCTCAATCCACTCATTTAATGAGCTTGTTGATTCTTTCCTCAATGATGCAGTGCTAGGGGGTTCAAAATACAAATTACTCAAATTCCAAGGTAACCATCCTTTAAGGCAACTTTCTTTCACATGGAAACTTCCAATTTTCAGTCTCATAGACCCAAACAAGAACACTATGTTGGAATCAAGCAACACTGAGAGGGGGGGGGGGGTAAATCAGTGTTGTGCAAATTTTAACTGTATTACCTAATCATTAAAATGTTGATAACATTCAACCAAAATAAAGATGCATGCACATAAGACAAATAACCACAACACCATAACACAAGGATTTTTATGTGGAAACCCTGTTAGGGGAAAAAATACAGTGGAGGTTAATCCGCACTATTGTTCTGAGTATACTCAAAATAAAATATTACAAATGGGAATGCACTTGCATTCAGGCGCACTGCCTACAACTCACTGCTCAAAATCATAAAGGCTTGCTGCCTTACAAAAGTTTGGAATACTTCCAAGGATTTGAACTGATAGAGTAGCATCTACAAATGCCTAATTACAGTTCCAGTTAGGCTCAACAATTGAATTCAAGACCTTCTGACTAATTCTGCACTTCACTCTGCTCTGCCTTAATTCGCTTCACAAAAATCCATAATGCACAAGTGAAACTGTGCATAATCAATCTAATGACCTTCTGAGTTTCACAACATACATCAACTCACATCGAACACACACCAAAATGATATAATCAATCACATATATGTATCTGCTACCAAGAATTCAATCACTTCAAGTTGGCCTCAACAAAATAAGAAATATTCACAAACTTTCGGCTCAAATCATTCATAATAATCAATGTGCATCCACAAGACTCAACCATGACATAGTGAGGACCCAAACAAAATGTACGAACACAAAAATATTTAATCAATAACTACTTAAATATCTACAATGCACTATATTCATCAAGTCGGCCTTTATACACTGATAAACAGAAAATGTGTTCACCGAACCTTCTAACTTCCACCCAAATTGATATGAGGCACCAAGATATATGGATAACACATATTATGCATCAAACAATACTCCCTGAGATCCACAGCACAAAATATTAACAGAAAATATGCATATGAATTAAAGAACACGAAATTGTCAAATGCTTTGTTCTACCCAAACAGATAACCAATAATATTCAATCTGTCTATCGGTATGAGTAAATGATGACGTGTGGATCCACTAGATGACAAGGGTTTCCATCAATGAAAACACCTAAGAATATGTGCAGTGTCTCTTTCCAACACACTCACCATCTACAAACTACTTAGGAACTCTATATTCCCTCAAACAACTCATTATTAGGGCTCCATGCATCAACCAATGGCTATTTCTCATAAACTTCCCACAACACTAACAGGTCTCCAGATAGGACTGTCAAAGATTTACTCTCAAGACTTGCACTATAACCCAAAAGTAAACACACATTTGAGTACCTTTATTGATCTCCTAAAACATAACAAAAATGTAGATATCCTTGTTTTGTAACAACGCCACTAAATAATGACTATCCTCTGCCCTTTAGGCCTATTTAGACTCCCTAAAATAATCCAAGCTTGTCAACTTGGTTCCATTTGGGACACACTGACCTTCATCATAATTTTAGAGGCTTTCATGACACTTTAATAAGCAACCTTCATAGAGATTTCTAAGTCTATTCCATACAAAGACTTCAAAACCATATTGATCACAACCTTAACTATGACTGTCAATTCTACCAAAACAGGGCAGTAGTCTAATAGGGCTCAACACATTTAGTTTCATCAAATCTCAGACTTGGAGAAGGTTTATAACATCCATTAATGTCAACTCCAAACCTTTGCACTGATTGTAGTCACTAGTATCTATAATTAAGCATTCAAAACCCTTACTTAAATGTATACATGCTCCAATCTTGATTAGTTTGACAAAACCCAAACTGAAAAGGGTTCCCATACACCTTGACACTATTCCCAAACACTTTCCCTCATGATGGATGTTAAATTCAACAACAAAACAACAAACCCTCTATTTATTCTATTGTACCAGCCTGAACGTGTATAAATATAGTCCTAGGGCATCAATTTAACACTAGCAAACCAAATCTTCACAACCTAAAATCTTGGATTATGAGAATGTACATAAAAATAAAACATTCTGCAAGTTTTCACACTGTTCCACTGGTTATATCAAAAGATTCATAATTTAGTTAACTCATTGTTTACCCTAGGAAGGTTGTAAACCTGTCTGCAATAAAAATACAATATCTTCCTCCATATTTGATGAAAATGAATGAAACAAATTGCAAAATAAAGTAGACTCACAACACTATCTTATCCCATCAGTCTCAAATCATGGAGAGGTCAATTCATTCTATACAGAGCATCAGAACAGGAATAAAGGTGTGGAAAATAGAGAAAATCATGGTTTCTTCATTTCAAATATCAACTACATCTTCCACAACCACCTTACAACGATGCATTGAGGCTATTTATGCCTTTTCCAACTTGTTTCAACTGCCTACAACTGACTCAACAACCTTCTACATGACTCTTGACCCTTCATATTCTTATTGTTTCAATTTTTTTCAATTTTCCAATTTTACAACATTTGACACTTTTACCAGTCTATGCAACTTTTAAAAAATGAACCTAGTAGTCTCAATTTACAACATAAGTGGTCTACTATAACCTTATTCTAATGACAAAACACTGAAAACCTATTGTGGACCTCATTTGACAACATTTTCCATTTTTTGCAAATTGATTACAATGACCTAACAACCTATCCAAACACCTATCAAATGACTTAAACACATTATAATGGTCTTCAAAGACCTTATTAAATGACCCCTAAGCACTCCTTAAACACTGGTTTACAAATTGGCCTCATGGAGGCTTGAATGCAACATGTTGCTCTTGCACCAATCTCCCCTTGAAGAAACTCAAGTCCCTTGAGGTAGCAAAGAGTAAAGAACCTGCAAAAAGAAAAGTATCTTCACCATCACCTACAATCACAAAGATCTGTGAGTGGTATAAATTTGATTCCTTGAAATGAGTGTCTTCCTTGAAATATATCTTCATCTTGACCCTTGGTTTACTCCTCCTTGAAATCACAAACACAATAAGAAAAATGTGTATTCCTTCCACCTCATCATGTACATGCTCAAACTCATCCACAAACTCTACACCTTGGTTTTCCTTATGTTTTACCAACCATAATGTCTCTACATCTGTTGCCTCATCATAAGCATAAGTTTTTACTTGGAGAAAACTGAAAAATCCATTAACCCCTTTATGAAACAATGAAGTAAGCATTATATTCTCATACCTTGGTATCCCAATTTGTATCTACAAATCCAATCCATCCTTTCCCTTCTCTTTATCAGATTTGATCACCAACTCATCTTCTTCTTCTTTCTTCACCACTGAATATTCCTCTACACTTGTTGTCTTTATGTCTTCAAGGCCTTCAACCTTTAAGTGCTCTTTTCTTTCCACTTGCTTGAACTCTTCATTATCAACAATCACTTCAACTTGTTTTCTTTGTTTTTCCTTCAACAAGGACTTCATCTTCCCCTCTTGTTTTCTTCTCAACATAATCTTCTCAATAGGCCATGTGACCCTTTTCTTGATTAGTAAGTGCCAACTATGTTTTGTTTGCTCTTGTAACTGTAGGATCTCTTCTTGTCTCTCCCTCAGTAGCTCCCAAGCTTGCTCTAACTCTTTGATCTTTTGTTCAACCTCCAATTGGTGTCCTTCCTCTCTTTTCCTTTTCATCTCTCTTTATTCTTGTTTCCTCTCGTGTTTCTTCTCTAGAGAACCCTCAACCTGCTAATATCTTCTCAACAAATCCATCTTCTTCTCTAAGCATGTCCCTTTAACCTTGCTTCTCAACTTCTTTGCCTCACCTAGGTCTTCACCTTTTCCTCTACCTAGTATTTTGGCCACCAACCTGCACAAAACCACAAACACACAACCACAAAACTCTCTGCCCAAACCTTTCTAAGCTATAATACCAACCGATGCAGTGCTAAGGGGTTCAAAATACAAATTACTCAAATTCCAAGGTAACCAACCTTTAAGGAAACTTTCTTTCACATGGAAACTTCCAACTCTCAGTATCACAGACCCAAACAAGAACACTCACCATCTACAAACTCCTTAGGAACTCTATATTCCCTCAAACAAGTCATTATCAGGGCTTCATGCATCAACCAATGGTTATTTCTCATAAATTTCCCACAACACTAATAGGTCTCCAAATAGGACTATCAAAGCTTTACTCTCAAAAATTGCACTGTAACCCAAAAGTAAACACACATTTGAGTACCTTTATTGATCTCCTAAAACATAACAAAAATGTAGATTTCTTTGTTTTGTAACAACACCACTAAATAATGACTATCCTCTGCCCTTTAGGCCTATTTAGAATCCCTGAAACAATTCAAGCTTTTCAACTTGGTTCCATTTGGGACACACTAACCTTCATCATAATTTTAGAGGCTTTCATGACACTTTAATAAGCAACCTTCATAGGGGTTTCTAATTCCATTCCATACAAAGACTTCAAAACCATATTGATCACAACCTTAACTATGACTGTCAATTCTGCCAGAATAGGGCAATAGTCTAACAGGGCTCAACACCTTTAGTTCCATAAAATATTGGCCTTGAAGAAGGTTTATAACATCCATTAATGTCAACTCCAAACCTTTGCACTGATTTTAGTCACTAGTATCTATAATTAAGCATTCAAAACCCTTGCTTAACCTCCTTTACCAGTCTATCATGGAAGAAACACAGCCATAACCATTAAATGGATACATGCTCCAATCTTGATTAGTTTGACAAAACCCAAACTGAAAAGGGCTCCCATACACCTTGACACTATTCCCAAACACTTTCCCTCATGATGGATGTTAAATTCAACAAAAAAACAACAAACCCTCTGTTTATAAGGTTTATAACATCCATTAATTTCAACTCCAAACCTTTGCACTGATTGTAGTCACTAGTATCTATAATTAAGCATTCAAAACCCTTGCTTAACCTCCTTTACTAGTCTATCATAGAAGAAACACAGTCATAACCATTAAATGGATACATGCTCCAATCTTGATTAGTTTGACAAAACCCAAACTGAAAAGGGCTCCCATACACCTTGACACTATTCCCAAACACTTTCCCTCATGATGGATGTTAAATTCAACAACAAAACAACAAACTCTCTATTTATTCTACTGCACCAACCTAAACATGTATAAATACAGTCCTGGGGCATCAATTTAACACTAGCAAACCAAATATTCACAACCTACAATCTTGGAGTATGAGAATATACATAAAAATGAAACATTCTGCAATTTTTCACACTATTCCACTGGTTAGATCAAAAGATTCATAATTTAGTTAACTCATTGTTTACCCTAGGAGGGTTATAAACCTGTTTGCAATAAAAATACAATATCTTCCTCCATATTTGATGAAAATGAATGAAACAAATTGCAAAATAAAGTAGACTCACAACACTATCTTATCCCATTGGTCTTAGATCATGGAGAGGTCAATTCATTCCGTACAGAGCATCAGAACAGGAATAAAGGCGTGGAAAATAGAGAAATTCATGGTTTCTTCATTTCAAATGTCAACTACATCTTCCACCACCACCTTGCAATGATGCATTGAGGCTATTTGTGCCTTTTCCAATTTGTTTCAACTGCCCACATTTGACTCAACAACCTTCTACATGACTCTTGATCCTTCATATTCTTATTATTACAATTTTTTGCAATTTTCCAATTTTACAACATTTGACACTTTTACCAGTCTATGCAACTTTTACAAAATGAACCCAATAGTCTCAATTTACATCATAAGTGGTCTACTATGACCTAATTCTAATGACAAAACATTGAAAACCTATTGTGGACCTCATTTGACAACATTTTCCATTTTTTGCAAATTGATTACAATGACCTTCCAACCTATCCAAACATCTATCAAATGACTTAAACACATTATAATGGTCTTGAAAGACCTTATTAAATGACCCCTAAGCACTCCTTAAACACTAGTTTACAAATTGGCCTCATGGAGGCTTGAATGCAACATTGTGCTCCTGCACCATTCAACCATTTCCAAGTCAACATTTGTCCTAAGATCAACATAACTGATTTAATGTGATGCAAACAATAAAAAGGTGAAAAAGTTACAAATTTCATAAACTGCTATCAGTTGATATTATCACAAGTCAACCTAACTCTTCTTAATGCGGAAATCCAAAGAATGTTTATTGACAACTTGCAAATTGATATTATCACAAGTCAACCTAACTCTTCTTAATGTGGAAATCCAAAGAATGTTTATTGACAACTTGCAAATTGACATAAGGGAAAAATTCCTATTAGTGAAATTTCCATCCTTTATAAGTTTGTGTACAACACTTAATGACTATCAAAACTTGATTAATAAGTATGAAGAAGTATCTTCACTGTCTCATACTAATAAATTTGAACCTGTACCTCAAAATAATTATCAACCATTCAAAAATCAAAATAAAAAATTTATCAAGTTGCATACACCTCAAACAAACAACCACAATGAACCTCAAGTTGTTGTCATAAGTTCAACTCCATACCAATTTAAACCGAAAGATAGACAATTTACCCCGCTACCTGATACTCTCCATTCAATTCTACTACAACTTTTGAGTAAATCTAATCTGAATGCCTCCTATCAAACCTATGGACACAACTAAACCTTTCCCTCCAAATTACAATCCAAATGCATTTTTTCAATATCATCGCACAAGTGGACATTATATAGAATGATGCATGTTTCTTAAACATCAACTTCAAGACCTCATTGATTCTATTCACATTCAATTGGGTGGTTTTAATGATAAAGGGAATAATCTATTGCCCCACCTAACCAAAATTTACAAATATTTACCAATCCTATGCGTAATCATTCCACCAACTTTGTGTAAGCTTGTGATGTTAAGAATGATAAGATGAATATTGATACACATAATGACATGGATAATGATTACAATAATAATGAACATGATCTACAAATAATGATTGGTTTTCTAGATGCGCAACCTTGTAAGGTCCAAACTATTGTATTACCTAACATTGCTTTCACTAATGACGATGCACTTAGGCATGCATCTAATGGTCCTCTCTACATTTTTGGTTGAATCAATGGAAAACTTGCACAAGGAATACTCATTGATCCCACATGTGTAGAGAATGTGATCACTAAGGAATTCTTGTATGTACAAGAGCTTTATCAAGATACTTATGAACAATTGAAAGCATGGATAGAAACTCATGATGATTTTTCTCTCCCTATGATTGGTTCCATCACTCTTCCTCTTAAAGTTGGACCAAAAAAATTAGATGTCTCATTCTTTTTCATCCTAACAATGAACCAATTTTGTGTGAATCTAGGCTACCCATCCATGAATTTCATCCCATCGGTCATTCACAAGTGCATAAAGTTTCCCTTTGGAAATGAGATATTTACAGTGCATCATAGTGGGTTTAATCTTTTTTCTTCCCATGGAAATTTTTCATCAGATTTCTTTTGGCCTCAACCTATGGAAACTATAAAGCCTCGTGAAGATTTCTTTTTCAAGTCATACCAAAAGTTCAAGGCAAAGCGCATAGCAGAATCATCTCTTACTACCATACCTGAAAATGATAAGTCCATGGTTGTTCCTTCTCCCTAGAAGGGTATTGATGAACCTAAGCTTGAGCCAAAAACCATTCCAAGTAGTCAAAGTAAGTATGTGGTTGTTCCTCAGCCCATCTCCTATAAAAGACCAAGAGACAACAAGGTGATTCCTTTTGTGCATCCAAAGATAAAACAAGTGTATATACCTAAATACATAGTGGTTTTCCAACCCTCAATAGTTCTTTCAGTTCCTCCCTTAAGGGAAGAAAAGAATCCAATGCTTGATAAACCCACTCCTACCCCATTACAACTTGAAAACCATGCAAGAAGAAATTGAAATGCTAAAGATTGTAGGTGTAGACATCATGCTATTGCTTACTAATTGGAAGAAAAGAACAAATAGTGCATGATAATCCAACACCCATGGAAACAACTCAAGAAGAAATACAACTTTCACCAAAACAAGACAGGGAATCAAAATAAGAAGTGAATCAATAAAATTCTACTGCTATTGTCATAAAACCTCCTATTGTGATTAATTTGGATGATGATGATGAAATTGCTAAAATTGATGAAGAGGTGAATAATGAGCTTAATATTTTAATTTCAAAATAAATGAATTTAGATGGGGGCAATTGTGATGATCCTCCTAATGAGAGTGACCCACCACATGTTACACATAGAGATGCTCCTAGTATGACACTTGTTTTAGTCCCTTTAGCTATTTTTTTTCCTTCCATTTATGATGAGCAAGATTCGGATGTAGTTGACCTACTTTAGGTCGGCTCACATGTACAGTACTCCTTTATGTTTGTTTCATGTTTTCTTTGTGTTTAATTGCATGTGATGTGGTCTCTTGTATTGTGTTGCTTGGTGTGTCTTTGTGTTTGTGAGTTTTCTTTGGATTACCCTTGTTGCTCCATTGGAACAAGGATACAAAGGAAACAAACCTATCGTGAAATTCTTCTATTTGTATCTTCATTCTTCTATCTATTGTAAACTTTTTATTTTCCTTTTTATCTTGTGTTTTCCTTTTGGGGACGATGCAAGGCGTTGAGACATTTAGGTCTCTTCCATGTTGACCACAAAAAAAAAATTGTCCTCTCTCTCTCTTTCATTTCTCCATTGTGTTTGTTGTTCCATGAATATTTGGGGAATGATGTCAATTTCGAGCTCTATTAAATCACTGTAACAAAGACATATACTAACCCCAAATTTATGGATCCCTCAGTGCACCTTTCCATGTTGTTTGCCACATTGTATTTGGGGGAAACCCCTTATCATTATGTAGCTTTATTTGGAAACATATATTTGGCATATGGCTTTCCAAATAAGCTCTTGTAATCTTTTCTTACATGGCATTTATCATTTTTCTAATTTAAAGTAATTGCACATAGCATGGTGTTTTTAAATTTCTTTAAAGTGGGGGCATACATTGGCATTAGTTTGCTTCACTTTTTTCATAAGAGTTGGAATCAGTGGTGCGTTGACATTGACATTGACATTTAGCATTTTTTTTGCTTCATTTTGTTCATGGGAGTTGAACTTAGTATAGCATTAGCATTGATCATTTGTGGCATCTTATCAAAGTTATCAAGGAGTATAACTCTTGGTATGGTTAACATGGGCACACCTTGTAGACGTAGTATGTGTTTCTCATTTTTCCACCTTGTTATGGGTACACCAAGTAGAACTAGTGTGTTTCTCATCCTTGTATTGGGGGCTCACCTAGTGAAAATGGTCCTCACTAGCCCATGTGCCTTCTAGTTTATGATTCACCTAGCAAATATCATACTTTTCTATGGTGTGAGTCATGAACACTTTTTGTATGGGTCCTATCATAATACAACTTGTTATTGCATATCTTATTTTTGCATTTCATCTTGACATGTATGTTTGTGTATGTTGTTTTGTTGTATTTCATACACATGTGTTCCTTTGTACCTATGTTGGTTTGTCATGGGATCTTGGATCTTGGAGGCTTGATCACCCTCCTTGATCCTTTATCATCCCATCTCTTCAACATTTTGTACAATTGAACCCCTCTTGACATATTTTTCTACTTTAGTGTGAGTCTGAGCATAAGTTCATACTCTCACTAAAGTGGGGGCTAAATGTAGTTTCAAAAATTGTCACCCTTAATAATTTCTCACTATGTTTTTCGCTCCAAATTATTGAGCCTAATTGAGTCCCTAATTTCCTAAATTATGTATTTCAAAGCTTATTTTTACCATTTTATGAAGAATTGCAAGCATTGAATAAATACAACCAAACAATGTCATTATCCCAACACTTAATATCCTAGTAGATAGGGTATGAGTCCCCCTATCTTTCCAGGGACCAATTTTTAATATGTTGTTGGTAGCATTTTAACATTCAAAATTCATATGTCAACTGTCAACTTTTGGAATCTAATTTTTGGGAAATTAGAACAATTGCATATAAATACCTAGTTATTTTATCATTTGAAATATATCTAGTAGCAACACACTTTCTAGAATTTATGAGAAAATACTATTATCAAGAGCAAGTCAAGAGCACCATTATCAGAGTTCATTGCAGCAATTCAAATTCCGACATCATGTCATTCTATGTGTATTCATGTTATTATTTTGAATGCTAACATTGTTGTAGGTCTTTGAGCATTCAAGCATTAAAACAAATATATCAAGCAAGATCAGAGATCCTTGAGGTGATATGCATGAATTCAATCTTTCAAGGGAGCCATTAAATGGTGGTGAGTTGTAACATATTTTGATTTCATCATTCCTTCCTTTACATTATCATTTCTATCTTTGACATTGTCATTGTGGAAGTGGAATCACTTACACAGGGTTTGACTGAGGCAAGCCCCTAAATGGCCCAACATTTTCTCTCTCTTTGAATCTATAGATTGTAGGTTTGAAGAGGATTGAAGAAGGATTGAAGACCACTTGTCCATTGTTTCAGTTGATGCCCTAAAATTTGTCAAGCCACAAAAACTCAATTACAAAATTTACTGATGACATCTTGACAACTCTGCAATCGAGAAATAGAAGACCATATCCAACATCAAAGGATTGAATAATTAGTTTCAAGACCCCCTATCAGGGACCCATACACCCCTAGGTGTTTGATTCCTTTGCATGTCAAATTCAGCTTTTAGTGATAGGTACACATCATCCGACACTTCCCATATTTTTTTTAATTTACAATTTCAGTCTGTTTATTTTTCAATTTATTGCATTTATCACATTAGGTCAAATAGTCCAATTAGGTTAATCATTCTAAATCATTTCCCATCCATCTTTAAAGCTCTAATACTAGGGATCTAGGTTTGATTTTCTCACCTTTATGGTTGATAGTCAATGTATTCGCCTTGTTGATCCAAATTCTAATGTAACTTGGAAAAAGGTCCTAAAATCAATCTTTGGTTTACACCCCTAAACCTTAGGGTTCACCTTTTTCTACATTACAAAAACAAAGTTTTGGAACCCTCTCCTAATTGATTTGCATTAGGGAAGTGTTTTCACACTTAGCTTTCCTTTCAGTTGGTATCAAAGCATGGCCATCTTTGTTATCCTTATTGGGTTTGACAGGTTTTTTGCGCTTGTCTAGATTCAGTGAGAATTCTAGAAGAGAGAGCTTTGTAATCTTGTTACAAATTTAAAATGGAAAGCACATCCATAAGAAATTGAATGGTTGAAATTGAGTGGAGAATTTGAATGGTTGAAATTTTGAGTTGTGGAAACTCAAAATGGAGGATATGCTTGTAGATAGAGATCTATGGGTTGCAATATCTAGTATAAAACTAGCAAAACCTCAAAAACTGTTTGGGATCTAATGGATCGGAAAGCCAAGGGTCTAATAAGACTCTGATTGGTTGATTCTATGCTCCTAAATGTCCATGAGAAGACTGCATCTACTCTTTGGAAGAAGCTTGGTAAAATTTATCACGGGAAATCCTTGATAAATAAGCTATTCTTGAGAAAGAAATTGTATTCTCTAAGGATGGAGGAAGGAGGATCAGTTTCTAATCACCTGAATGCATTTAATATGCTTGTTTTTCAACTGAGTTTTGTTGGTGTGAAGATTGAAGACGAGGATCGGTGCATTCTTCTACTATGTTCTTTGTCAAACTTGTGGGACCACCTAATAATGGCTATTGGAAGTACAAAAACCACTTTCAAGATGGAAGATGTGGTTGCTTTGTCGTTGTCTGAAGAGATGCAAAGGAAATTTTCTGAGATGGCCAAAGAGGCACTTTTTGTTCATGGTAAATTGAAGGAGAAAGGAAAGAAAAATGACAAGAAGTATAAGTCCAAATCTTCATGGAGATCTAATCTCCCAGTAAAAATTCCAAGGCTAAATGTTAGACTTATGGGAAATCCGAACATTTTCGGAAAGTTTGTATAGAAGAGAAAAAGAAGAAAAACTCTAAATCCTTTGTTCTGAATTTGATTCTAAATCCTTGCATGAAGATGTAGATGGATTTTTCATAGCCTTGGCAATGCATGTATCATAAGATGTGTGGTTGATTGACTTGGGTGCCTCTTTCCACATGACCTCTTACAAAGGTTGATTCTCAAAATATGAAGAGTATGGCAATGGGGAGGTGTACCTGGGTGATGAATCTCACCTGAAGATTGTTGATCGTGGAAGAGTCAAGATCTGATTCCCCAATGGTAGAGTGAATGGGATTGATGGTGTAGTGCATATACCTAGTTTGGAATGAAACCTACTTTCAATGAGTAAGCTAAGTGATGTAGGAGTGCAAATTGTTTTCTCAAATGGTGGATGCAAGATGACCAGAGGTTCTATGGTGCTTGCTATGGGTGTTCAAATTGGCACCTTGTATAAGCTAGATGCATGCACAGTCCAATGCAATAGTGCTTCTATGAAGTCCAAGAAATGAGCTTTGAATTCATCCTCACCGTCAAATCGAGCAAACAAGAAGACTATGGTGTCTACATCTGATGGGAATGCTTTCTGGGTACCTAAGGGTGCCAATGCTTTGAAGATGAAGCTCCCAGTTGAGAAAACAATGTTATGGCACCAAAGGCTTGGCCATATTGGTGAGAAGGATCTTAGAGCCTTGAAAAATAAGAGCCTTGTTGAAGGCCTTGATGATTGTAATCTCAAGTTTGATTGTTGCGAACATTGTATATATGGAAAACAACATTGTGTTTCATTTTATTCTAGTTCTCACAAATATTTTCAGGTTTTGGATCATGTGCATTCTAATGTGTTTAGTCCAGTTAATGTTCCTTCATTGTCTAGATTTGTGTATTTTGTCTCATTCATAAATGACTATTCTAGAAGTACATTAGTGTACTTCCTCAGAAGTAAATCTAAAGTTTTTAGTTGGTTTAAGGAATTCAAATATTTGGTTGAAAACTAGACTAGTAAAAAACTAGACGGATAATGATGGTGAGTTTTGTTCCACAAAATTCGACAAGCTTGTAAGGACCATGGAATTGAGATACAAGACAACTCCATATGCTCCATAGAAAAATGGAGTTGTAGAAAGGGACAAAATGTTGATGGAGAGGTCTAGGAGTATGTTGAGTGGTGTTGGCCTTGAACAAAAGTTTTGGGTTGAAGATGTAGCCACCGCATGTTATCTAATTAGCAGATCTCCTATTCAACTCTTGTTGAAAAGACACTTGTTGAGGCATGGTCTGGAAAGGAACCCTGAATGAGACATCTTAGAGTCTTTGGTTGTGAGGCATATGCTCATGTGTTTGATGTGAAGAGATCTAAGTTGGAGAACAAAGTAGTGAAGTGTATCTTCATCGGCTATGGTGTCAATGTGAAGGGGTACAAGCTTTGGGATCCAGTTGTTAAGAAGTTTCTCTACGATAAAAGTGTTATATTTCATGAGTTGAAACATTACACAGTTGATCTATAGCCAGAGAAGGAAGAAAAGGAGGAGGTAGTTCAAATTCCACCTACTCCTGAGAGAGATGAACTATGTACTCTTGGTGGACCTGATGAGGAGGAGAGATCTAGCAGCTTTGAAATCTCTAAAGAAGAGGAAGATCCTCAACCTCAACAATTGAGGAGGTCTACAAAAGAAAGTCGGCAATCAGATAGATTTGGGTATTCTATGTTAGATTGCAATTGCATATTTGCTTTGATTTCTAACACTAATGAGCCTAGGACAGTTAGAGACGCTATGGGTATGCATGATGCAGATTCCTAGATAGAATCCATGAATGAAGATATGGTTGCATTGAAAAAGAATGCTAGATGGAATCTAGTACCTTTTCCTGGTGGATGGAAACCCGTTGGATGCAAATGGGTGTTCAAGAAGAAAATGGGTCCTAATGGTAGTGTTGAGAAGCATAAGGCAAGGTTGGTCACGAAGGGATATTCCCAAGTGGAGGGAATAGATTATGGGTATGTTTTCTCTTTCGTAGCTAAGTTGACATCCATTTGATTCTTATTATCACTTGCAATAGCTCATGACCTTGAAGTCGAGCAAATGGATGTGAAGATAGCTTTCCTTCATGGTGATTTTGATGATGAAATTTATGTCACATCCAAAGCATTTCATTGTGAAAGGTAAAGAGAACCTGGTGTGCAAGTTGAGAAAATATTTGTATGGTCTGAAACAATCTCCTTGGATGTGGTATCAGAAGTTTCACACCAATGTGTTGTCCTTGGGATTTATGAGATCCAAATCCAACCATTTTGTCTATTACAAGGCTGAAAATGGTTGCATTCTCATTATTGTCCTGTATGTGGATGATATGTTCATTGGGAATGGTAAAAGCATGATTTTAAATTTGAAGTCTAGTTGTCAATACAATTTGAGATGAAAGATCTAGATGTAGCGAGGTATATTTTGGGGATTGAGATCATGAGATAGAGCTAACAAAAATCTTTGGCTTAGCCAAAGTAAGTATGTGAACTCTGTTTTGGAGAGATTCAACATGACTACTTGCAGACAGATGGTTGTTCTAGTTGTTTAGGGTATGAAGCTTTTTGTGAAGGATTGTGCAAAATCTCCTACTGAGATGGAGGACATAACTAGAGTTCTTTATGCAAGTATTGTTGGCACCTTGATGTATGTTATGGTTTGTACAAGGCCAGACATTGCCCAAGCAGTAGGAGTCTTTAATTGGTTTATGGCTAATCCTACACACGTGCACTGGGATACAGTTAAGAGAGTGTTCAGGTACTTGTGGGTTACTTTTGAGTATGCCTTGTGTTTTCATGGTTATCCTACTAGAGTTCGACATTCAATGAGAATTCATGGATATTGTGGATTCAGATTGGGTAGGTGACATTGACAACAGGAGATCCACCAATGGATATGTTTTCACTATGTCTGGTGGTGATATAAGTTGGATGAGTAAGTGGCAAGCTATAGTCACTTTGTCCACTACTGAAGCAAAGTACATGGCAGCTACTCATGCTTGCAAAGAAGTCATTTGGATTAAGAGACTGTGTTTGGGTATTGGTTTTGATGTAGGACATATTACTATCTATTGTGATAGCCAAAGTGTTATATGTTTAACAAAAATCCTACTTTCCATACCAAAACAAAGCACATTGATGTGCAGTTTCATTTTGTTCATGAAATGGTGGAAGATGGAAAGGTGAACTTGAAAAAGGTGGACACTTTGGTGAATGTTGCACATACACTGATGAAGCCAGTGAGCATAGAGAAGTTCAAATGGTGTGTTGGTTCAATGGGAATTGCGGCCTAAGCAATGATACAGAGACTCCTAAAGGTCTTCGACAAGTGGGAGAATATTGGGATTAAAGTGTCTCAAGCTTAGTGAGTCTCATTACTAATTATTTAATTATTTTCTCTTAAGTTGCTGAATTTATTTATTAAATGGAATAATAGTTGTTTCCAAATTGCTAAGTCAATTTGTGGGACCCAATGGTTGGCATCCTACATACAAGGTGCAAAAGGATAAAACTGTGACACATCTCACATGGGCGCTCCACTAGGAAAAGGAAATCATTTAGACCTCTAAAATGAGTGTCATGTTGACATGTGGCAATCTATTTTGGAAGCAAGCATTGGCGGGGTCCACTTGTGTGCAAGTTTATCTATTCAGAAAAGCGGAAGCAAGGAAAGGTGACACTTATCACCTAGGCACTCATTTGAGCATTCTGAATTGTGAAAACCTTAAGGACGTGTGGCATGTGTTTGACTTGTTGACTGAAGCTTGAAAGGGAACATTGCTAAACAGAGACTAAGTTGTCACTCATAGTGACTAGGACTCTTGGGTGAGTTCTATATTAGCAGTTGAGTTGATTTTCTCTATGGGACACCTAGCATGTGAGGTTTCTTGGTTTTTAGAACTGCAATCCTTGCATGTGCTTGTATGTTGTTGCATGTATGTGCATGTTTGACAAATTGCTAATCAAGTCACTTGAGACTTGTGTGTGTTGTCAGTTTCAGTTTGCATGCATGCAACTACTAAGAGATTGACACATGGCAATATTGGACACTCATGTATGAGAAGTATATATTTATGCCTTACTACATTTGTTGTATGTTGAAAGAGATTGCAATATTTCTATACCATTATGTTGTCAAATTCACTCTAGAATCTTGTATCACAATGAATCAACACCTACAAGAGCATAGGCTTTGAGACTTGTATTGTAATAGTTTATTATAGTAATAAAATTGATCTAATCTTTGGTGCGTGATTTTTTTCTTGAAAGGGTATTCCCATGTAAATTCGGTGTCTTGTGGTTTATGTGTTTCAATCTGAAAATAACTAATTGCATGTGCATTCTTAAATGAAATTGTAAAAGTTAAAGGATTTGAAACAAAATTTGCAACCCTATCCTAATTGATTTGCATTAGGGAAGTGTTTTCCACACTCAGCTTTCCTTTCAGTCTCCAAGGACAATGTAGCAATATGAGTGTTGGATAAATGAGTGGCATTGGTTCTAAGTGAGGTTTGGTGGTAGGATATTATCATGAAGGTGTAAATGTCATGGTACCAAGGAAATTGGGGACCAACGATTTCATACACCATCTTGATTTTGGAAAGATCATATGTAGGCAACAACAGTCGCTCGACCAAGAACTCACATTCATAGCGATCACAAGGCATATCTAGTAAGGACACAATTGTAGCAATGGCATCTACTGCTTTTTTCTAAAGACAAGACACTTGCTCAAAATGGATATAACCAAAATACTTCTTGAAATCATCATCCATGCATTTGTAAGGAAGAAGCTTATCATCCTTGGTCTGAAATTCATGATTAACTTGTTTGATAATGAGTTGGGAATCACCATAGACATGTAACCAACTAATATTCCATTGGACTACTATCTTTAGACCAATGATGAGAGCCTTATATTTTGCAATATTATTTGCGCATAGAAAAGATAATATGAAGGATTTGCGTATGAAGTCACCTTGAGGAGTGACAAAGAGGACACCCACACACAAACCATGTTGAGTAAATGAACCGTGAAAGTAGAGCTTCCACGAATCCAGTTCAGTGGCAATGAATATAGACTCATTTGGAAATTCAACAACCACTGGATAAGCATCCAATAAAGGATTACCGACTAGTTGATCTGCAATCACTTGACCCTTAATTGCTTTGTGATCTACATACTCAATGTCAAACTTGCTTAGAAGCATAACCCATTGAGTCATACAGCTTGTTAAAGATGTCCTTGATAGCAGATACTTGAGAGGATCAACCTTGGAAATGAGTTTGATTGAATGACTAAGAATGTAATGCTTGAGTTTTTGAGAACTAAAAACCACTGCCAAGCATGTTCTTTCCACAAGTGTGTAATTAACCTCATAGCCACCGAAGGTAAGGTCGATGTAATACATCGCTCTATCTTTCCCATTCTCATCATGTTGTGCAAGGAGTGCCCCGGGATCACTAAGGTAGCAAAAATGTACAACAATAATGGTTTACCTGATATAGGGAGCATGAGGATGGGTGGATTAGCGAGATATTCTTTGATTTTATCAAAACCTTATTGGCATGAAGCATCCCATTTGAATGTAGTGTCCTCACGAAGCAAGTGAGTAAAAGGTTGATACTTATCGATGAGCTAAGCAATAAACCTCTGAATAAACTATAGTTTACCTTGCAAACTTATCATCTACTTAAGTGTCTTAAGAGGAGGCATATCCATAATTGCTTGAACCTTAGTGAGAGACACAAAGAATCCCAATAACTTACTTGAGGTGACACCAAAGACACACTTCTTTGGGTTGAGGCACAATTGATAGTGTTCTAATTGAATGAAGATGCATTCCAAGATATGAGGGTGTTGTCAAGTCTTTGATTTTCCTAGCAAGTCATCCACATAGTCTTCCATGATGATATGAATGAGGTCATGAAAAATAATAGTCATGGCACATTGATAAGTAGCCCCTACATTCTTCAAACCAAAAGGCATGACTTCATAACAAAATGTTCCCTAAGGAGATGTAAAAGTCATTTTATGTTGATCGTCGACTACAATTTGGATCTAATTATATCCAAAAAAAATCCATTAATGACAACATAGCATGACCCATTGTTAAATCAACAAGAACGTCAATATTAGTAAGTGGGGTGTCATCTTTCGGGCAAGCTTTGTTTCGATGTCTAAAATCAATGCAGATAAGAATGACCCTAGTCGGCTTCGTAACAAGAACAATATTAGAGATCCAATCAAAATAGTCAATAGGCTGAATAAAGCCAGCTGCCAATAGTTCTTCGAGCTCTACCTTGACTAGAAAGGCCACTTGAGGATTCATTTTACAAAGCTTTTGTTTGACAGGCTTGGCATCAAGATGAACATCTAAGTGGTGAACCACTAATGCAAGATCAAGTCCTATCATGTCGGAGTATGACCATGCCAAATTGATTGACCCTTTCTAAAGAATGCTAGAGAATCTCTAATACTCTTATGTTGACAAAGAACTAGCTACATATGTGATTTGTGGGTCTATTGCAATGCCCAGATTAATCTCCTTAGTTTCTTTGGTCACGATAGATGACCTTTTGATGGTTGTGTACCCATAAGAGGAAGATGAACATCCCCATCCTCTAACGCCTCAAAGAGGTTTTCATCAGAGGATGCACCCTTTCCTTTTACTTTTGATTGATCCAGTAGTGCCTCATGGAGGTTTTCACTAAGAGACCTTGAATTACTTTCTTGTTTTTTTTTCCTTTTTGTGATCAAGTTCATATTCCCCAAAGTAGGCACATTGATCGAGCTCATAAACAAAGAATGATTGATGATCTTCAGTTAAACCCATGAAATTTATAAATGAATCATCATTTGGAAACACGTCAATAGATGCAGATCCCCATTGGTCCC
Source organism: Sequoia sempervirens (assembly GCA_007258455.2). Taxonomy (NCBI): domain Eukaryota; kingdom Viridiplantae; phylum Streptophyta; class Pinopsida; order Cupressales; family Cupressaceae; genus Sequoia; species Sequoia sempervirens. The sequence continues at coordinate 20,869 of VDFB02049642.1, forward strand.
AATCAATAAGTTCAGGGTGACGGAGTGGGAGGTCAATGGTAAAGATGGAGGTTGAGAAAAGGGAGACATCCAAATCATCGTAAGAGAGTTTAATGACCTCGTCTGGGATGTCTTCAACGATAATAGATTCCAAAGTGACATTGTTGGAAGTACTTGGTGACGTCGAGGGCTTCTTTTGCTTACTATCATACCCAAGTCCTTGATGGTTTGAATTAGCTAGGAGCTCAATAAGTTGGAGTATACCTTGTGCATTTGCCACCAATCCTTTTCCTTGGTAATGAAATTTTTGCACCATTTGATGGGCGGCAAGATAGGTTTCTTGAAATATTCCAAGAGTGTAGTAGAACTTTCGCGTTCCTTGTGATATACCCATTGATTAATGTCTTAAATTTGTTCTTGCTCCAAAGTTCTTGGAGATAGAAAGGTGGTAAGACTCCATGTTTTTATTATTGCTTCTTATGGTTTCTTTGATGAGGATGGTCTTCCAAAAGTGTGTGAAGATGGGGGCATGGTGCCCACATTAAGAGTAGTACTCATATCGTACTTCCACAACCTCTATCAATGATCTTGACCTTGGCAAAGGTGGACTCGAGGGTAGTGGACGAAGTGGAAGATGTGAGGAGCGTATTGGGGTCGCCATAAGATGAGGATGAAGTTGCATTGGAAGGCAAAACTTCAACTCCAAGACAATGTCAAGAATGGGGGAAGGTGGCCTCAAGATCACGATAATACTCAAAAGGATGAGAATCGGCGCGAATGGTGACCTGAATACCATTATGTGGAAATTTAAGGCATTGGTGAGTGGATGGAACAACCTGCATGGTGTGAATCCATGGGCGACCAAGGAGAGTGTAGGGAAGGTCAACATTAATGACATGGCATGTTGTATACTACAAAGTTGGACCAACCTGAATGGGAAGACAAATGGTGCCAGTTGAATCCCTTTCTGTATTGTCAAACATTTTGATAGTGATAACCTAATTATCTAGATCAGCTTGAGTATATCCCACCTATTTGATAAACTTCAATGTGCATAGATTGAGGGCCAAACCATTATCTAACAAGACCCTCTTTGCCTTGTGCTTGGCAATGAAAACTTCAATGTGTAGAGGGAATTTATGGGTTGGATCAATTGGAGGCATATCATTATGGCTAAATCCCAACTGATAGGTGGATGATAGGTGTCCTACTAGTGCTTGGAATTGAGTGGGATCAATATCAATAGGAACACAGATGTCATGCAAAGATTTAGTGAGGATTTTCTGGTGTATAACAAAAGACTTCAACAAGTCTAAAATGGAAATTTGTGTGGCGATCTTACCAAGATGATCCAGGATATTATATTGCAGGCTTACAGAAGGTTCTTGGGATGCGTTGGATGGGCCAGGAATGGAGATGTGGCCTCGTCAAGTAGTAAATACACATTGGGGTTCTTTAGCTTTCACTCTAATCATAGACACATGTGAATCAACTTGTGTGATGCAACTGACCACATTGCCATAACTAAAAGGCACTTTGGTATAATCAACATGGTTGGTCCAATTGTTTTGGCTATTATTTTTGGAATTATGTAGACCAAAATTAGCATTAAATGTGCTAGCCCCTTGAGAGTGTTTTGGAAAGGCATTTTGATATATTTATAGTTGAGCATTAGAGGAGGTAGATTGGTTCCCTCTAATGGTAATATCACCTCTATCAATAAGATTTTGAACATAATTCTTGAGTTTCATGCATTTATTATTGGAATGACCTTTAATCCTATGATAATCGCAATATCCATTCTCCTCATAATAGTTAGGCTTGGGTTTGGTGTCATCAAAAGGTTGGGTGATGGGATAGGTGACTGTGTTTTCTTGGACTAACTTTCAAAATATGGCATCAAGGGGTTCTCCCAAAGGAGTGAAAGTGTGTTTAGCATTACCTTGATTTGGAGTTTGGGATCTTCTTTGAGGAATGGATATTGTGTTGGTTGTAGATGGAGCTTGAGACATGTTAGCCACTTGGATATGTTTGGTATCGGTCACACCATCATTGACAACATGTTTGTTCTTATTCCAAGAGCGAGATTTATCATTGGAGGATTTATCATTATTTTCTTTACAAATTTTTACCAAACCCTTAGCAACGAGTGCCTTCTTAATGGTGACACCCTTTTCAACAATTTCATCAAAGGTGGAAGCGCAATGGACGCACAAATGAAAAGTCGTCTATGTATGTAGATTTTCAAGATAGATATTGACCAATTGTTTTTCGAGTAGGTAACACAAAAGACAACTAGCTTAAGCACGCCACCTTAGCAAATAGTTTGTGAAAGTTTCCCTGAGACTTTTATTAGCACATAGGTCCATCGTATTGACTTCTCGCTCAAGATTGTAAGAGAAGTGTGCCACAAATTTCTCAGATAAATCTGCAAATGTAGAGATGGACCCCTGAGGGAGATGTAGGAACCACTCTAATGCTTCTCCACCCAAGCTTCTAGGGAACAAACGAAGGAGATAGATATCATTGTATGCCACCTCTTGACAATGCATGTAAAATTCCTTAATGTGATCGCTAGGGTCACCTTTTCCCTTATATTTGTAAGATTTGGGGATCTCGAAGTGCTTGGGAAAAGGTGTGGTGGCAATAGTGTGATCAAAAGGATAGGGGCATAGCTCCTCAAATTTGAAGGAATTCTTTGTTGTTCCTGCTAGTAAGTCCTTGAGAGCGGCTTTGATGTCCTCTAATTCTTTATTTAGTGTTGTGGACGAAGGAGCTATTGGATTAGCCTGAGGTGGGTGAGTGTATGGATTGTATGGAGGTGGAAGAGGATGAGATTGATCGACAGGTGGATTGGGAAGTGATGATTGTTGTTGATTATGTGGATGTGGTGGTTGTTGAGATGAGTGAGGTGGATAGGTTGATTGTTGGAATTGATTAGGATGTATTTATTGTAGTGGGGGATGTTGAGAATATGACACTGGTTGTGATCGGTAGTGTGAAGAATATTGGGGTGCACCTCCATAAGATTATGTGGGAGGTTGTGGTGGATAAGTTTGATAGTTGTGAGATGTATGTTGTGATTGATGTGGTGGTTGTGAGGAATAGGAATGGGATGGGTATTAAAGTGGGTTTGTTTGAGGCGGATGAGGATTTGTATATTGTTGTTGTTGGGGTTGTTGAGGTGGATATGATTGATATGCACAATCCTGTGAGGTATAAGGAGGTTGAGGATAATATGGATCTTGTAGAGCGAGATCTACGGGGGGAGTTGATGTAGGGTATTGATGATACCTCAAAGAGAAATATGTAATCAAGGGAATAGGATATTGTGATGGGGGAATTGGATAGGATTGTGACGAGGGAATTGGATGGGATTGCACTAGAGGATTTGCAAGAGGTGGGATGTGAGACGAAGAAGGTGTGCTAGCATAAGAAGTATGGTAGATCGGTTGAACTAGTACAAGAGGAACATGGTATTGTGTTGATATAGAAGGATTGGTAATGGGAGTCATCATATTCCCAGAAGGTGGGGGTGAACTGATGTTTGTGATCGTAGATTTTGAATACTTTGAGGGATAGAGCTTTGGAGATGTGTGGATTACGCAAGATCAAGTCCATGAACAAGACTAAGGCCCAATCCAAATCCTATCATAGGAATTTGAAGCAGAGGAGGAACCTAATCACCACATCATTCCCGAACTCCATATCTTCCAGGAGTTTTCTAGGGGAACCTGAGGAGTGGACCGCCGAACCATGCCCAAATATTGCAACAAGTCAAACCTAGGTGGAGGTTTAGTACCTTGCATAAGTAATTTGGCAAGGATGGCTTCAGAACACTCGCTGATAAGACAATTTGTCATGCAAACATTGACTGGGTTATTATAATGCTCCTAAAGGCTAAGGGTCAGTTCGGGTTAAGAGACCATCTCCTTTTCAATAGACACAAGGTCATGAGGATAATACGAAATCGAAGGTCCCCCTTGCATGGTACTTGGTTGCGGATTTCCACCACTAGAAACATGTACGAAATAAGGCGATTGGTGAAATTGTTGTTGTTCCAGGAGCTTTTTAAGTTGCAATGGTGTGGTGACGGGCATGAAAGATGCAAAGGATGATTGGATCGGAGAATGAGGATGATTTCAAGTCCAAGGATAAGACTAAATGATGATGCTTGAAGGGTCGATTAGATGTTTGATTAGATGATTGGATTAGCACTCCAATTTGGTTTGAGAACTTGGATTGATGATGATGAGATTTATTGGTACTTGAGATAGGCTAAGTTCTCAAGCACATTGGCTGACAATGATAGGATTGTACTTGAGATAGGAAAAGTTCTAAAGCACAGATGATTTCGACATGAACTAAGCCTCTCACTTGAGGTAAGTTAATTTAGCCAAGGAGGATTACTAAGTTAGGATAGACAATGTTTCTAAGAAAGCGTAATGATGATGATGTAGATTGATTGATTGTGACTCAAAAGTTCACAAACAAATATTTAGGAGGCTAGATTTTGATGTACAATGATGGAGATGTCAATGGTGTGCATTTAGGAATGTCCTTGTACGAGTAAAAGGATGATGTGATGATTTTTGAAAAGGATGGTCTAATGAAAATGATCGATATTGAAAATTTGAGGAATGCAAAAAATGTTTTGATTGCCTAGATTTTGTATGGAGAATGCATCTGCCCAAGAATAGTGTGGATTTTCCTATCTTAAAACATATCCACGTAAGAACACATCCAGCTCAATAGAGCAGAGCCGCCAAACTAAACAGGATCACCTTAGGACAAGGTGTATCCTCCCAAGTACGTATCCACCTAACCACATAGCGGACCACCTAAGGAGGGTTGACTAGTTTGACCAAACGAAACTGTCTGTGGAGAAAGCATGGCTACTTATGTAGGAATGAGACCGCCTATTAGTGGAGTCGCCTATGTGAAAATGGATCCACCTATGGAAAATAGGATCGCCCGTCAACAGAGCGGATCCGCTTATCTAGGGTGACAAGGATGACCAACGAACCCACCTATGTAAAAAATAGAGCCACCTATGCACAAGGCGTATCTACCCAAGGATGAGTGACTGGATGAAGGAAGCACAACCGCCCCTGAACAAAGCGAATCTGCCCATGTAGGAACATATCTACTCAAGAACAAAGCAGGTCTACCTAAGGATGATGATCAAACAACAAAGGATGACTCAAACGAACAAGTAGACACAGACATGATGGACTAAATACATGCACTAATATCCACAACAAGACACGCCAGATTGCAAAAACATAGATTAATCAAGTGGGGGTGAACATACCATATGCCCACCAATCGTGAGCCTAATATCTAAAGATTAGTGCAAGGTGTCACTTGGTCAAGAGTCAATAGACAAGGATCTAATGGCACAAGGGCTCACCTTTTCCCTTTCTCTAAAGGTCTTGAGACCTTGCGCAAAGAGCTTCTACCCCTACACGAGGAGATACATGGTGAGTAGCTTCGAGCATGATATTGTACCCTGTATTACAATAGGCAATAGTCGAAAGGTCTTAAGCTAGGCTAATACAGGCTCTCTAGTGTGTCCTCTAAATACCAGAAGGGTACATGAGGCATGTCCGTGAACACTAGTCCATCACAAGCATGAGTCGAGAACGTCAATCAAGTCTTTCGTACTAGCCCTGCACTCCTATTTTGGTATCACCCAAGTATTGGAACTTTGCTAAATACGACACAACTAGATTTGGGTACAACTTTCATTCTCCCCTTTGTATAGCCTGCTAGTTCATGTGGTTGAGGTCATCCCTTGGGATGATGAAATCCCCAAGCAAACCTCCTAAAGGGAAGGATATGCTAGGAATTTTGTATCTCCAAGCTTGCACGTAGCACAAGGAGAGAGCATACACGTAAAACTAGCACTCCTAAGTGACACAACAAAGGACTTGATTCAATTGTGAATTTTGATCCCCAAGCTCACCAAATGGTGCAAAGGGAGAGCATACGTCAACAAGGGACTCCAAACATGGCAAACAAGATTAATTGACCCTTTAAGCAAAAACCAAATGTGCCTAGATTAGTGATAAAAACATAGTCTCTAACAAACCTCCTGCAATAAATTGTTAGTAGTCTCAAATGTCAGTCTTTAACAAAATGAGGTTGTGAACAAACAATAGCACAATCACAGGCACAAAGACAAGTTAGTAGGTCAATAACCTATACACAAAAGCTAGAAAAAATTAAGAAAATCAACAACTGTCAATTACCCATGCATCTACTTATGTACAGAGTGGAATCGCCCTTGTAGTTGTGTATCTGCCTCTATAGATGACGGAGCCACCTATTAGTGAAGCCGCTTCTTTAGATGACGAAGCCGCTTGTTAGCAATCGCATTTGTGCAAGTGGAGCCGCCTATGTGGGATCAAGTCCACCTGTGTATATCCATTTGTGTAATAGCGCGTCCACCTCTAGAGAGCCTATTCAGTCGTGAGTGTATCTGCCTTTGTACAAACAAATCCATTTGTTCTTCGCAAGAGGTGTCTAGTCGTCGAAAAGTGGAAGCGAATCCACCTCAATAGGTGATAAAGCCACCTATTTGTAGAATGGATCCACTTGTCTTGATTATATCCACCTCTGTGCAAAAACATACAAGCAAAAACCTCATGAAAAACTAGAAAATACTGTTAGCAAACCCATGACATGGGTCCTATTGAGCATACCAAAATGTGTGCAATGAAAAATGTATTTAAAATGCTAGCAAATGCAAAGAAAACCCAACAAAATACACAAATCAAGCAACACTCAAGATTAGGGCATAAGAACTCAAACCTACTCGAAATTAGACGAAATCTCAATATGTTGTCAAGCTCGATGTGGATATTGCCCCGGTGTGATTGGATTTGATGTGTGCTCAATGGAAATTTGACAACATAACAGTATCAATTTGCTCAAAAGATTGTGGATGATGAAAATGGCTAAATGTTTAGTCTTTGATGAGAGGGTGAATGGGATCAAGGGCTAGAATTGCAAGTTAGAGATCAACGATTGAGAGGAGTTGAGACATCTCAACTCATGAGGTGATGTCAAGTGGCATCATGGGAGGAAAGCAAGGAGAGTTGACCTCTCAAAGCCTAAAATGGTGGCGTGTCATCATGTGGAAGCTTGAGAGGAAGAATGGCATTTTGCAAGTACTTAGGGGGATGGGCAAAATCTTCCTCATAAAGGTATTTCTTGTTCAATCTTCAAAAATGATGAGATGGAGGAGAATAAAAAGACTTATATTCCTTGAATGTACTTTGGAGAGGTGACACGTGGGGTTACTTCTCCAAAAAGGGAAAGCCTTTAAGGTTGATTGAACAAGGTAGAGGGCAATAAATACAAAGGAGAGTATCCCTTTCTTAATCAAGGGATTAAGAATGTGCAAGTATTTAAGCATGGATTAGGTGGGTTTAGGTTAATGAAGAAATGAAAGAAGCGAGTGGGAAAAGTTGGAAGATGTGACACCTTTTAACCAAGGATTAAGTGTGTGCACATCATTAATGTGGGGGATTAGGATTAGGGTTAGGGGTTAATGAAAAGTGGAGGATGTGACAAATGAGAGAAAATTAACAAGACTTAAATATTTATTTAATTCCTATGGGGAATAAAAATTATTAAATTAAATAAATAGGGGTATTTATTTAATTTAAAGAGAAAGGGTGATAAAAAGTAATGTAATCAATCAATTAATTAATTACCTTAGGACTTTAGAGGACTTAAAAAAAAACGATATTAATTAATTAACGTGGATAGTATGGGATTTAGATGAAATGACAAAGTAAAATTGATCAAATACAAGTGGTCAATTTTAGGTGTCTACAAAAGCAAGTTAAAAAAAAAGATATAATACAATGGGTAACTTAATTTTCTAAAGGGCAACTTAAAAGCAATTACTGACCAGTTGGAGGCATATCAAACAACCAAGCATCTTTAATTTCATTCTAGAGTCGTGTTAGAGTTACAACCTGTCTATTTTCACGAACTACATAAACCAATGTTTGTGCCATCACATGTTGGACGATGCATTCTATTTAGAGTGTTTGAGACTTTCCAAGCATCACAACATTATCTATCTAAATCGTTGTTTTCTAAGTACCCTGAAAGTATAAAATATAGCTATGAGAATCTGAAAAGCTACAAATGCTTTTAGATTATCTTCAAAGAAACTAGGTTGACAAAAATTTTGATATAATAGAATGCAATCGGCAACTTACTTTTCCAAAGGTGCTCTTGGCATTACGAGATATTTGAAATTTCTGACCCTTGGGAGGCATATCAAGGCCAACAAAAACTCCGTTTCCATTCTAAAGAAATGCTTTGAGTTACAACTTATGCATTTTCACCAACCAAGTAAACCAATGTTCGATATCATAAACTGTCATTAGTTGACTACATTCTATAAACTTATGGACTTCATGGCCATCATGAATAAATATAGTGGCGCATTTGTAACTCATTGAATATACAAGGTGACAATTTAGTGGCGCATTTGTAACTCATTGAATATACAAGGTGACAGTTTAAATTGTTAAGCAAACAATCTTTTGACTAAGCAATTATACAACTAGCTTTATGCACTGCAGTGTTGTGAACCATGTAATTTTGAATTGAAATGATTTTAGGATTGTGAAAGTCTACTTAAAGGTCCTTCCAAAAATAGAATTAGACACAATCCCATACTGGGCTACTGGTCTGATTTTACCTGCATTGGAGTCCCATGAAACATTAGAAACAGGAAAACATCAATATTTTCAAATCTAGAGCTTAAAATGCAAACACTTTTTTTTATGGAAGAGAGCAGCCCCATGAAAGAGAGCCTGGATAAGGAAAGGGACAGAAGGGGGAAGCAACTGCTCAAATTTCTTAGGGAATATCTTTTCCAATGTTTGCTTCCATGTAATTGACTTTACCTGAGAAATTTGCTACAGGTCATCTAAGACACAGTCCTAAAAAACTGTATCATGGAGTTGGAATTTTCTTTTTCCTGGGATCATCTTACTGTTAATTTCTCATAAATGTTCTCAAGAACACCATCACCAGCTAAGAAAGTTATGGCAAAGCCAATCCATGGGTCCACGGCCTTATTACGAAGCCAAATGTTGCAGTACACAGCAGCATATATGCTCTTATCGGCCAACAAATTTGACCACTACAAAAATGTCCTAAGTCTAACACACCATTAAATATGTGCTTAATATTCAAATTGCAAACCATATAAAATATTATGCAAATAATGAACTATCAAAGCAAAGTAGCTGCCCCCTATGACAAGTAAACATGTAACAACCAGCAGTTAATAATTCTCTAACTAAAAATTTCTAAGTTACCGATTCGTTTTTGGATTAGGGTACGGGTACGCGAATCCGGTACGGGATTCGGCAAAAAAAAAATTTTGGATTTGGGTACGGCAATACAAAAAACATATAAAAATCAGAAATATATACATATTTGCAGTAGTAATTAAGTTCATAATACACCACCATATTAATAGTCTAATAACATAGCAAAAATACATCACCACTTTCATAGTCACTAAGTCAAATATTAAAATATTAGTGATTACTCGATTGTCATGATATAAAATTATAAATTAAAGTTCAAACATAAAATGTCAAACGTTTACAATCAGCCATGGCCCATTATTGATCATTGATCAATCTGAATCATATGGGTCATCAGTATCAAACAAACTAGCATTATTAGATGCTACATTTTGCGTAGAACCACAAATAGCATTCGTGGCACTCGCACAAGCACTGCCACTAGCAGTAGCAGTAGCACCGACACTACCACTCTCACGATCAGTAGCTGCTTCAGGCTCATACTCATCATCAATATCAAGTGCAGCTAAGTGACTTGTGGAAGCATCCAAGTCAAGCTGCTCTGGCTCAATATCCCACCTCCTTGTGTCTCCTTCTTTGTAGGAAGTTTGCTTGTGTGTAAGGAGGCGCAAGTTTGAATGCACATACACCAAGTCCTCTGCCTTTTTTGAATGCAGCCTATTGCGTTTTATTGAGTGGATGAAGGAGTATGTGCTCCAATTCCTCTCTGATGAAGATGAACTAGCAACCTATTAAGAGTCAAGACCAAATTAAATAGTTAAGAGTTACAAAATTTAACTAAACAAAATTATTAATTAATATAAAATTATAAATTAAAATTAAAATTACAAACTATAAAACTTACTTGGGATAAGATTTTTATTGCAATTGGTTGGATGTGCATGTATTCTTGCCCATGGAAATACCACCAACTATGACCATCTACCCTGTACTTGTCTCGAAGAGCATCAAGATTCTGAGCAACACTACCGGAGCATGCAAAAGCCATGAACTCAGCCCTCACTCGATCACGTTGGTCACGATCAGTGAAGAGTCTCCGAATTGCTGCCTTGTAACCTTGAGCCACTTCAACATCCCTATATGGAGCAACTCTTGATGTAACAGAAGGAAGCTCAGGACTATAATATTTGGGACTCAATGCAAAAGCAAGAAGATGCAATGGAGTGGTCATTTTATTCCATCTATCAACCATGATTTCCTGTAGCTCTTTGAAGAACTTTTCATCAGGATCTTCCTCTTTTGCATTGATGATGGTTTTCATCTTCTCAATCATTGAGTCGATACCATCATATACTTCTCCCAAACAAGGTCTATCCATGTCTGTAACGGATCATGCTCAGTATAGGCTCAGTGAAACTGACCAGGTACTCAACACGATCCCACCAACAATCATCTAGTATCCTTTGCCTGATCCTATTTGCCCTTTCACTGCTAGATTGCTTCCATATGGCCCAATTAGGGCTGATTACCATGGCACAAAGTGCCTCACGAACCTTTATAAGTCGTCTCAACACAATTGTGTTGGAGGCAAAACGGGTCTCTGCAACCTGTTTGGAAATCAAAATAAAATTAAAATGTAATTTAAATTTACAAAATCAAAATTTAAAATTAAAAGAAAACTAAAAATTTAAGAATATTGAGAATTTCAATTAACTTACCTTCAACAATTCCAATTTTGAGAATTGTCTAAATATTCCTTGTGTCATATGGTGGTTGGTGACAAACATCTGGATGTCTTCGCCCTCAGCATACACCTGTTTGATCCACTCAATTTTGGATCCAATTTTTTGTAGCATTAGATTGAGGGAGTGGACAGCACAAGGTGTCCAAAAAATGTGTGGATACTTCTCCTCAATCAATAACCCAGCAGCCCTACAATTTCTGGCATTGTCGGTTATAACTTGCACAACATTTTGATGGCCCACATCTTCAATGGCTTGGCAAAGGATGTTAGCAATAAATGGACCATCTTTCACCTGTCCCTCACAATCCACTGCTCTCAAAAACATTGCCCCTTTAGGGGACACGGCAATAACATTGATCAATGGGCGATTTTTTGCATCTTTCCATCCATCAGAAACGATGGTCACCCCTGTTTCAATCCATGAATCCCTTATGGGCTTCAAAGAGTCTGCTACATGTTTCACCTCTTTCTCCAATAAGGTGCAACGCACCTTCTCAAAACTTGGGCCCTTATACCCCTTTGGAGCCTCATTAATAGATTTCACCATTTTTTGCCAATATGGTGAACGAACAACGTTGAATGCCAATCCATTGGCATAGACACATCTTGCTATGTCTTGATCAGCAATCTCTCTTGCCTCATTCTGAAATGAAACTTCCAACGGTCCCTTAGATCTTTTATTTGATGAGGGCACGGTTTGCTCTTGAGGGATGTTTATAAATGGATGGCTTTCTGTAGGTGGAATATAAGTAGGTGGTGTAGGGGGTTTCATGGATTGAGATCCTTTCTTCAAAGGATGGTTTTTTTTAGCACTAGTAGCTTTTTGATCTGCTTTTTCTTGCTCAGCAATATATTTCAACACTATGTCATCTGCAAGGCCTTTGCCATCACCTTCTGGAGGTCCCGGACAAGGTTTGATGCCAATATCAGGGATACTACACAAGTGGGCTTTGACTCGACTGTATGAGCTCGTGTATTGAACTTTGCAATGACCACAAATCCAAATAAATACTCCACCACCTGGACATTGTTGAACCATTTCTACATATTTCCAAAGGGGAGAGGTTGCACTTATTTTGAAACGAGATTGGCCTGAATTAGAAGCAGATGCCATTGTAATACCTAAGGGCCAGGGCACAATAGATTGAAATAATTTTGGTATTGAAATTTGAAACTAAAAAGCTTAAAAGAATGAGAACAATCAACAAAAGTTATAGTAATACAATAAAAACAAAACTAAATAGTTCATTTGTTAAACAGAAACTTAAAAAAAATGTAAAAAAAAAATCAAAAAATTTCAAAGAAACCTACCTTTTTTGAACAAATCTTGCTCTACAGTCTTCTTGAATCTTGGAAAACACTTGCAAGTGCTTAGGAATAGCACAGCAATCAACCTTGAACCACCAACGATCAGCCTTCAACTTTGTTCGAGCTTGTGCAAGCAAAAGAGCAAGTTCAGCAATGGAGGCAAAAAAATTCGTTTTTCTTTCACAAATTGTTAAAATGAAGTTGTTTTTACCTTTTTAGTGTGTTTGGAGGTCGAAATTAGGGTTGCAATGAATATTTTAATGTTTAGAAGTCAACATAAGGTCAAACAAACAATAAAAAATGATTAAAAAAAGTCCTTTTTTTTCAAACTGCGCTTTTTGACGCGAAATTCGGCTCGGATTCGGCTCGGATTCTTCATGCCGAATCCTGGAAGAATCCACAGTCAGCTGAAGAATCTGATACGAATCCGCAGACCAAAAACCGAATCCTGGACGAATCCGTACCGTACCGTACCCGAATTTCGTACCCGAATCGTACCGTATCGTATCCGGAGGCTAGGTATGGCGAATCGGTAACTTAGAAAAATTTGGTAAATGTAATGTATAACTGATTATTTTACCACAAAAAAAACATGAAGTAGAGCATTCCACAGATTGAGGGTGCTCTTGCAGTGGTGCAAAGATCATAGTCCTACTGAAAAAACTTCAAACATAGCACCATTAATACCAGCACAGAAATGTGACCCAAGAAAGAAAAGACTTAACAAACAGTAGGCAACCACAAAGAAAAACCAGAAATACAATAATTATTGTGACAATCCATCAAATGAAAAAAATAGAAAACTCAAAAACCATCATAAAATGCATATTTAAATGATACAACATCAATGTAAATCATGAACACTAACAGCTGAAAAAAAAAGGAAATCACCACTGCATAATAGCAATAACTGGTAACATTGAGAATCTAGAATCAGGAAAAGGTTAAGAAAAACATCTAGAAATGGCATCATCTAACATTCTAACATTCACTAGACATGCATTACCTGTCAAAGCCTTACAAATACATCGGACACATATTCTTGAAGGGTATGGTCGGCAATGCTTCTTGAAACATCTCAGAATTGTTTGATCTAAGAAACTCTTGCACGCCAGATTACCCCATGCTTCTGCAACAGCACACTTATTTCTCTTACCATGCATAACTAAATTCGGCAATAAACATATTTCCACCATTGTCATTTCATCATTTTTCTTATCCTCAAGCAGGATAACTAATGCATGGCAGTTGTTTTGACAAGGCCATCACTGTAGAAAATATCACCTGGAGCAATTGTGGCCAATAACCTGACAGGCTGGGCTTGGGCCTATGGATCAAGAAGATACTGTGACAGACGAGCAATAGCATATTATTGTACTTTCAATTCTCGCACTTTAATATTGTTAAACACTGCTTCAAGTAGCCTGCCTGCTAATTCTTCAGACTGTCATGTCCCTCTCCCCTAATCGGCTGTTAGCAGTTTTTCTAAGGTTGTTTTTAAACACTGCCCTAAATGTACATATTTAAATGAAAATTTAAATACTAAATAAATATAGAAATAAAAAAATAAAGTTATGATTTTAAATTTGAATTTAGGTGGCCCAATTATGGGCCCTACGGACCTATTTTCCAGTCCAATATATTAACTGTTGGCTAGGCACTTGTTTTCACTTTTGGGAATCATTTTAATTTTTATTGGTACTATGTAAGATCTTTGCGCCGAAACAGAGACAAAAACCTCTGTGAAGAGACTGTGCGGTGAGGATGAAACCCTTCACCCACCATTATTATTGACCATCAGTTCTGCACTCCTGGGTCGCTCTGATTTTCCATATTTTGACATTGCAGATCTGACCGTGCATTGTAGATCTGGCCACAATAATCTTTGCATCAACTGCAGATCTGAGACAACAAGGTATGTTCAGGAGAAGCAATTTGGCGCTAAATCCAACCACATCTACAAGGACTTCCTTGGCAGTCTACAGAAAATCAAGCACAAGAGAATTAACTGGGTCATATCTGAATTGGGCAACATCTACACATCCGCAAGCCTGGTTCAATTCTGATCAAGGATTTCACTGCCTGACAACAAACCCTAGGTGTGTGCAGCTACATTCAGCCTCCAGAAATCATCAACAGCCAGTAGAGTGGGATTTGGTATAACATTCAAGAGTACTTGGAACCACAGCAGGTGCGCTACCCTTGTGACAGTTGGCTATAAGTTGATCAATTAGGGCATAGAATACCCGAGGGTTTCCCACCTCAGGCTACAGACAAGCTGATAGAGTTTACCAATCATCCTAGGGCAGATCGTTAATATTCATCTAGGTGTATGTAGCCTCCTACAATTTGTTATTGCTGAAGTCTTATCGCCAGAATCCAGGTCTCATAATTATCCCACAGATTTGAATGAGTAGTTCATTGAATTCAATAACTTGTTGTATCTTCTTCTGTATAAAAAATTCCTATTTGGAGTATATTACAAAACTGAGTGTCTCAGGTGTTACTACTGTTGAAAACAGATTGCTTTTGGTGTATGGTTTATTTTGAAATTCTGACCTGAATCTGGTTAGCTTATTCATAAACCCTAGGCTTGTTACATGTGGGTTATTTGAAGATCTAAACCAACTCTATGTAGTGTGTAATCATAAACCCTAAGTACTTTACACACACTGCAAGGACCTTAAAATTTCCAAAAGAGATTCCACTGCACCACACTTTGCCATCAGCTCAGCACTTGACGCATCATCTGTCTCTAGAACAATCAGTGCACTAAGAGATACTACAAAAGTCTGCTCACTGCTTGATCGTAACTGCTTCAGAAGAATTGCAAGAGGCACTTTTAAATAGTTCTGAGAGCTAAAGCATAAGACATTTGAAAGCGCACTAAGACATACTACAAAAGTCTGCTCACTGCTTGATCGTAACTGCTTCAGAAGAATTGCAAGAGGCACTTTTAAATAGTTCTGAGAGCTAAAACATAAAACATTTGAAAGCACCAAGGCAGTTGATTCTAACAATGCATGTGATGGTTGTAGATCAACTTGTAAAAGAACCTTTGAGAGTTCAATTAGCCCACCAACATCTAGAATGGCATTTGGCCAACTCACAGAAGCACTTTCAAGTGCCTTTGTTGCTTTCTTATGTAAGTTTCAAATTCCAAGTCCTACAGATGTACAAGTGGCACTACAACTTGCAGTGTTGCAACATCTCGCATAAAATAGCCTTGGGCAATAAGATGTGAAAGTAATTCAACTCCAAGGTGCCAGACAGAATGGGAAGCTGATTCAATGTATATAAGTAACAGCTCAATGGCTTGGCTAGGTATGAGTTGTAAGTTAGCAAGAGATTAGGGCTTCTCCAGAATATTTGCTTGCAGTACCCTATTTTGGCACATGTGCTTGGTTCTATAATCAAAGAACACAAAGAATCTGATGCATCAAGGAGAACTTCGAGAACACCATCAATCACCCAAGCTTTGACCATTTCAATCTTGCGAAGGGGATGGTCCTTTCCCAACTTGACAAGAGCACTTATTGAAGCCTCAAGCAATGGATAATTTGTTCCACCAACCAATCTTACAATAGGATCCACATCACCATATGCTGCAACAACCTCTTCCTGTTGTTCACGGTCCAAAAAATTATCAAGGCACAAACACTAACTTCTTCAGAGGGATTAGAATCTATTGTAAGAAGTTCTGCAAGGGTTTGGATACAATTGGAAGCTACAGACATTGCCTATACTATAGAGATGGCTAATGAAATACTTTAGGGTAATGTAATTCTTCAGGGAAATTAGAGGATGCATCCCTAGCATTTTTTCAGGCATTTCGAGGATGTGGAGATGCCTAGGGGACATCCCCAAGCTGTCCCCAAATTGGGGAAAAATGCAAGGGACATCCCAGAAATTTAAAGGAGATTGGTTGGCCATCGTCGGGGCATTCAAGGGACGTCACAGATGTCTCCGCCCATCCTAGGGATGGTCAACCGTCCCCATAAAAAAGTAATTTTAAAAAAAACAAAGCTTTAAAAAATGATAAAATTGTAAAAATGGCGTGCGCCATGACCCCAAACCCCCATGAGGGGTGCTGCCCCTCAACCCCATTGGGGTCTCCACTCCCAACCTCCACTAGTTATTGAGATCTCTTGTCACATAAGAAACTTGATTACAATGAGGGGGTCTAGGAGTGTAGAGCAAAATTGACAACTTAGACAATTATCGTTATGACCATCATGATATAACTGATCAATGATGAATATCATACTATCAAAGATTCAAATGTCATTATTATTATAAAATATAATATTATATGATATATCAAATGTATTTGTAATTTTATATATTTTTTCAAAAAATTGCACACATACACACACAAATTAAGTTCTAAAATTTACTAATTTGTTCAACTCTCATGTGAACTCTCAATTTATCACAAATTTTATATATTAAGGTTCTATAATGTATATATGAATGCTTTATCAATGTTATCATATGAATATTTAAAATTTTCCTATATCTTTTTAATTTTCCATATTTTTTATATAGTTGTCCCCTTTGTCGTCCCCTACCATCCCAAAAAATGACCTGAAAATTTGGGGACCCCAAAATGCGTCCCCTTGTCCCCATCTTGAAAACTTGTGGTAACATATCCTATATCCTCCTTTAACTCTAAGGAACAAGGTGAAAACAAAATCATGTATAAACTTTCTATAGGATTGACTTCACCATCAACAACAGCTAAAACCTTTATAGAACTCTAAAATGCTAGCTTGTTCCTCTTTCTCAGAACCCACACTAAGCATTTCAACTAATGGTTTTATCACTTGCCTTTCCACATTAGCATCTTTAATGTTCTCTGACTCAAAAAGATCTTGCAAAGACATAGTCGCATTGTATCTAATTCCCCTTGAACCCAATTGAAGAACTGTTATAAGTTGAATGACAACATGAGATCAAGACTACTAAATAGGACTCAGTAACCTATTGTGGCCTCTTCTATTACACCCTGAGGACCTAAGGATACATATTTGGCTAAGTTGTCTAAAGCTCCCGCTTTGACCATGGCCAATTTCTTTGCATTATTGACTTTTGCAATCTTAGTCAAGAGCACTAGAGCAAGTGGAGTTGCACCTGATTGATTTGGCATAGGCTTAAGCTGCTCAAGCTCAACTAAAGATGGTATAGGTTTACGAGTAGTGTCAACCACCATAATGTCATCCACTTTAAAAAGCTATTCAAGATCAACCTGAACAAGATTGCACAGAAGAGAAAATTCTTCAGATAATGCATCAAGTGTTGATACATTCAATTCCACACAACCAAGCACTAAGCAATGATATCAGACCTGCAGTTGCTCCTGAATTTGCAACCGCAAGTGTTCTCACATTACCATTGAACACAAGGCTAGCCAATGCTTGAGCAGAAAAATACCTATCAATCACTTTGTCAAACATAAGTAAATTGGCAAGAGATGGTATTGCACGCATGACAGCACCAGCTCTAATAACATCTCTATCTTGGAACAAAAAAGCTAACACAATTGTGCTAAACCATGTACCTCCACCATCCTCCGCCTTCATCTGAAACTAACAAAAACATTATCTTAATTCTATATCATAAGTCAGAACAATCTTTTCCATTAACAAATCTTCCAGTACGTAGAAAATCTAAAGCTTAATAGAATTTAAATGACATTAACTTAGAAAAACTCTTGCGATAAAAATTTGGATTAAAGACAAATGTATAGAATAAGAAACATGACAATAAAAAATCAACAATGCAAAATGTGTGTGAACTTAACACAGAATAGAAAGGAAAGAACACTTGAACAACAATAGAATAAGGACAACCTCAACCAAAGAGTATTAAACACACACACAAAGTGTTAAGAGTAATTGTTGGGAAAATGTGTCTCAACCATGCAATTACATAAGGTATTGTTGAAAGGAAAATTTTATGTATATTTTATTATTGTGAATCTGAACCATTCATCATTAGGTCTCAGATCTAACAATCGATATTTTATTGGATTGACTTGCCCTAGAAGGCAACCCTATATTATGAGGGCGTTGTATTACGACTGTGTATTGTGATATATTTTGAGAGTTTGATAGCGGCCGTGTTGCCTCTAGATCTCTAGTTGGTGATACTCCTGTGAGAAGCTTGCTCTACAAGTATATTGTAATCTTTGTGATTTTTGAATAATATATTGGGTGGCTTTTGGAGTGTGGAGTTTTTCTCCCGAAAGGGTTTTCCCCACGTAAATCACTATGTTGTGGTATGCATGATATTTATGTTTAAGTTTTTGTAACTGTTGTAAAGATCTGTAAAGTTTTGCATTATCCTCCTCTCAAGATTAGTGTAGGAATGTAATAACCCTTTAATATGCAACCAATTTTATTTTTTTTAAATCAGATCTTAATACAATCACATACTATTTTCCTGACTGCACTAAAACAACATAGAGATGATTGGAATACATTAGTAGTCTATAGGCCTACACAAGGAGTTTTAAGTTAAGAATTTACAACCTAGTTGAGATTTTGCAACATTAATACCTGATATTAATATGCAACAGCAATAAGAGAACATGCAGAAATTCAAAACAGTACTTGGAAAAATTCCATTAATTTGTTCGTGTTCACCATACAACCAACCAAAGGAGGTAAGACTATTCCAGTTATCCACCTATTGTATCTCATAAGCCCTTTTACATTCTTGCACCCTGGAATCCAAGTTTACATGTTAAAGCATTAGCCAAAGTACTCTCTTCCTACTTATCGTAGAAAGCATAATCTGAATTTGAAATGTTTTCTCATTAATATTGTGGCATAATTAAGGAAATGTGAATAATGAATTGCCATAATGAATAATACTTACCTAGGTACTACCCCAATTAAGATGGCAAAAAAGAAGATGGTTGTTCGCATCAGAGAATCAATCACCCTCTAGCATCTAGAGTGCATGGTGAATCCCACCTTAAGGATAAGAATTCCCTATCCCAACCCACCAATGGACTCCAAGATCCACAAGAGAGAGATGATTGTTCATGCCAAAGCTTTTAGACTCAGGTAACTACTGACCCACGATATCTAGCTTTCAAAAGGTCTTCTATTACTATATTGGCACAATTAGACCAGCAACCACGAAAGCAAAAAAGAACTAGAACTAGCACCTAAAACAACCTCGTCTTTTGCTTAAACTTCAAACTGCACTAGTATGACTTTCCACTAATCTCCAAAAGCTACAGAATAGCAATTAATGGCATCCTTCACCCGCATGCCACTGACTCTAGAACTTGCATGCTATTGGTGATAGCCATTCAAGCCTGAGAAGTCTCTGGCATTCTTCACCAGTATACCTAGGTGATAGCCTACTATCTCTGGATACCGTCATACCACTCTACCGGCAAAGCATGCTCCCTAACTACTGTCAAGCTAGAGCATTGACAAGCTTATCTTCAAGCGGGTCATAGGATTTACATGTCAGTGATCACCACAGAAGGAGTGGAACTACTACGTTATAGGAGTAATGCATTCCTCCTACCTATGCCCTCTTAGAGCCCATACTCCAACCATCATGTGTTGCCATAGAGGTCGGCAGCTATATCCGGCTTGTTTTGCAAGTGGACCAAGCCATCCTAGAGCTAGATAAACAAGACCATCCCCATAGTCCACCTAACTACGGTCTTTTCCTAAGATTTATGAAGTCTAGCTAATATTAAGGGTGAATAACCAACTTCTCTAGCATAGAGAGACATTTTTATGCAGTTACCTAAACTCAAGAAGGAATCCATTCATAGATTTGTATATGTATTCCAGCCAACCCTTATATACACCAATAACTAGTGAAATCTCTTGTCATCGCAAGGGTCTAGCATGTTCCTCTTCCCACAAATATTCATAGTGAGAGTTTGACATTAATTCTACCTTGGCTGTCCCAGTTTCAGCCAGCATCCCTTTAAACAAAAATAGAAAAATAGGAAGGTGTGACTAATATATTTGTCCTTCCAACATTCAATAACAAAGATTCTTGCTCTGCAATATCAACCAACAGTTCAACTTGCTAAGACAAGGAGAGGTCACCTCGATTAAGTGAAGAATCACAAAAGGGTGAAATGCAATTCTAAACCCGATTTCACAACCTATTGACCTTCATATTAGTTGTTTGCAACTCTAACCTTTTCACAATGAATTGACAGCTAACACTTATTCAAGCTATATGCAGCAACTTGACAGCAATGAAGTTCTATTTCCCTATTATGTTTAACAAATAGTATTACTTAGAACCCGAGATCATCCTAGATTGAGTTAAGCAGATTTCCATATCTATTGACTGTACAGGTAAGTCAAAGAAGGCTATGGTGCTAGAAAACAATGTTTTACACCCTCATAATCACAAAAATTACTTTAGGTTGAGCTGCAAGGTGTCAACATCTCTTCTACAACCCCAACTCATACCCAGGCCAGCAAGAACAGATTTACCCATATACGGAATTTCTAAGGACATCATAAAAATACAATGAATACAGCATTTAAAGGGAGATGCAGCAGTATAAAAAGGGAGATGACCACTAAAGTGAGTGTTTGGAAGTATCCCAAGCATCTCAAATTGTTGTAGCAGTTATCTAAGGTCTGAGATCAATTACCCTTCACTTATTTGCTTCTTCCTCATCTAGTTTTTTTTTGTAGAGACTAATATTTTGGCTAGGACTTTTAAGGGAGAAACACACACCACAGTGATTGAATGCACTACTTCATTTTTATTCAAACATACAAGTTGAAACCTATGAGGAACAACAACATAAAACTATATTTAAACTTCTGTTCCAAAATACAGCTGAAACTTATGATTTTATAAATGGGGACAGCAATAAAATACTAAGTTAAGCTACTACCCCAACCATACCAGCTGAATTCTATGAGTTTATAAAAAGAACAACAATAAAATATTAAGTTTATGCTTTTTCTCCAACCAGGCAAGCTGAATATTATGAGTTTTAGGAAGAACAACAATAAAATATTAAGTTTATGCTTTTTCTCCAACCAGGCAAGCTGAATATTATGAGTTTTAGGAAGAAGAACAATAAAATATTAAGTTTATGCTTTTTCTCCAACCAGGCAAGCT
>VDFB02049643.1:0-14769 GCA_007258455.2 Sequoia sempervirens
ACTAATCCCAATTGGAATTATCTACATAGGTATTGATGGTTTAGTATGCCAAATAAAGATGAGCATTAACAAAACTGATAAAAGGATTAACTATTAGAACATATCTTCTTCTTTCAAGCTTCCAATCCCCATTCACTATTGTTTCAACGATGGGTGTAGTCAGCCGGGTCTTATTATTGGGAGACACAAGCTTTACGTGGTCTCCCATGCATGCAACAAAAGGGAGACTAGACATGGCATACAATGATGCTAAATATTTATCTTTTCCTTTTTCTTAATTTACCAGTGAAAACATAACCTAGATCAAGTTCCAAATAAGGGAGCATCCCACTTACCCGAGGTCCTTCGTTACTCTTGATAGATTCGAGTCTTCCTATCACTCACCACTTCTACATTTCCACACCAACATTGTCATTTTATCGATGCCAAGGCTCTTTGGAGATTGTTAATGATACTAAATGAAACAGTCTAAAAAATAGGCATGTGTTGTAATTATGCGCTTAGCTATGGTTTCCATGCATGTCAAAATAGGGAGAGGAATATAATCCGAATGATATGTATCCACGACTATTCGAGACAAGACATTGGTTCCTTTCACAAACTTTTGAATCCGATTCATTTCGAGGGAATATCATTCCCTCTCCCCAAAGAATTCAAACATTCCATTATTTATTTTCTGGTGTCAGTAATGGATTTGGTTTGGTATCTTCGAAGAAATTTCAATAGTTTGAATCAAGCCTGAAAATAGTGAATGCATTCATTCCCAATGTCGGATAATAGAGTAGAGAGATATCCTTTCAAAAGATAATTACTAACAAAAAGAAAGCTGTCTTGATTTCTGAAACAAAAATCAAACAAAATCTCCAATAAAACACCCCATTTCCTTTTTGACACTTAGCTCGAAACTATGCATGCTCTGCATGTGAGCTCTTTCCATTTTTTTTCTAATTGCTTTTACATTTCGTTTAAAAATCTTATCTCTTTATTTGATTAAAAATCACATTATTTTTCTATATCTAATTAATTATCCTCACACAAAAATTATTAATTGTTATTAATTACCATTAAAACAATACTTCTTATAAAACAAATTAATTTATTTATTTACTAATAAACTATTTACTTAATGTTTCACATAATTAATTTATTAAACTATTGCTTAGACCCCAAATTTATATAACTTACTTAGTAAACAACTTTTAATTTAATTAACTGATTTAACCAGGCCATTAAAATAATATGTTTACCACATAATCCAATAACACAATAAACAATGAAATCGCAAATAAACACTTACACAAATGTCCAGACGGACTGATACAGAGGGGCACTACGCTGAATTCTTTTTATGAAAGTTCTCTCAAAATTTGGATTTGACAAAAAGTGGTGTAAATGGATTCATTCTTGTTTGTCAGGGGCTAAATTTTTAGTTATTATTAATGGCTACCCTTTTGGATTCTTTAGTGCAATGCAAGGGGTAAGGCAAGGGGATCCATTATCTCCATTTCTCTTTAGTATCATGGCAGAAGAGTTAAGTAGAGCAATTCAACAAAGGCATTCCCAGGGATTGTGACATGGGTTAGAGATTCCACACATAGGATTTTCAATAACTCAATCCCTCTTTGATGATGAAACAATTCTATTTGGGAAATATTCTATGGTAGAAGCTTCTCAAATGAAATTGGTCTTAGAAAAATATGGATCAACATTTGGGCAAAAAGTTAATGCAACAAAATCAAAGATTTATGTATTCAATACAAAGGAAACAATAATGAGGAAAATTATGAGGGCATTGGGGTTTCACTTACCTAACCTTCCTTGTACATATTTTGGAATTCAAGTTTTGTAGGGACTAATAAGGTTTCATACTAAGGGAAAGTCATTGATAGATTAAAATCAAGGATCTTGGTGTGGAAAGCTAGGTGGTTGTCATTAGCAAGACACATCATGTTGATTAAAATAGTCTTAGAAACCATCCCAAATTACTTCTTGGAAATTCTTATAGCTCCCCAAAATTAGTTTTGCTAGAA
The DNA here is from genome assembly GCA_007258455.2 of Sequoia sempervirens. Taxonomy (NCBI): domain Eukaryota; kingdom Viridiplantae; phylum Streptophyta; class Pinopsida; order Cupressales; family Cupressaceae; genus Sequoia; species Sequoia sempervirens. Next base: position 2,031 of record VDFB02049643.1, read on the forward strand.
ATTGAAAAGATTATTAGAAATTTCCTTTGGAAAGGAAACATGAATGATCAGAAAAAGGTACCATTGATCTCTCTGCAAAATAATGATGGTGGACAAGATGAAAGGAGGAGCAGGTATCCAAGATCTTTCGAATAGAAATTTATCTTTTGGTGCAAAGTAGGTATGAAAAATGTACCATAAGGAAAATTAAAAATGGTGTAAGTTAATGCAAGAAAAGTATTTATACTATGACAATCCAACAAGAATATTTACAATCTCAAACCCACCAGAAGGGTCAACCACGTGGAATTTTCTAATCTAATGTAGGAAAGTCATCAATTAATACTTAACATGGGAAGTCAATAAATGACGAAGAGGTAAAATTTTGGTTAGATTCATGGAATGTCTTCCCTCCACTTCAATATTTAGGAATTGCAAGTTGCAAGGGACACATTCATTAGTGTATGGGGGACAAAGTTAAAAGATTATGTAGGGGAGGTAGATAGGTTAATAGGAATGGTATCTTGGAAATATTTATCATGCATTCTAGTTCTAGCTACATAGTAGGTTCTCATCCAAAACTTGTTAAAGGATAGAGAAGTGTTCTTTTCAATCAAGTTAGATAAGGTTATATGGGCCCCTACAAAAAATGGAAGTTATTTAGTAAAGCAAGGGTACAAAGATTTACTTAATAATGTTGATCATTTACTATCTCAAAGAGCATACTAATTTTGTTGGAATGATAGAGTGTTCCCCAAATCAGGAACATTTGCATGGTTAGTCCTAAAAGGAAAAGTGTTGACAAGTGAGAGGCTAATAAAATTGGGGATGACAGATCCTTTGAATTATGTCTTATGTAACAAAGTATTAGAAGACACTAATCATTTATTCTTAAATTTCCCATATGCAAAAAGCTATTGGGAATCCATCAAACATAAAATAAATTTGTATCTTCCACTACCATGAACTATTTGGGAATTATTTCAAATTTGTCTAGTCTTATATAAGACATCTTTATTCGCTAGTGTTTTGAGAGTCATTCCGATAATAGTTGTTTAGTCCATTTGGTGGGAGAGGAATAAGTCCATCTTCAGGAAAGAAGTTTCTTCAGTAAGTTGTACTATTTTGAAAATTGAGAAAACTATGTAAGAATCTGTTAATGCGTATGTTCAAGAATGCAAGAATGTCAATTAAATGTTCATAAATTGGGATAACAACATTTTCCAGAATTAGGAGTATATAATATTCCCTTTTAAGGGTAGCTTACACGAGTTCATAAATATAAAGTTGGATAGGAGCTTGATTAAATGGAAACCAGCTCCTCAAGGTTTTCATTAGTTGAATTTTGATGGGGCTTCAAGAGGCAATCCAAGAATCTTGGGGGAAAGAGTTTGCATTTGAGATTAATTTGGTATAGTGATAATAACTAAGTCCTTTCAACCCCCTTAGGGTACAAACAATACAATAGAAGCTCAAGCAATGTTGTTGGGGCTACAATTTGCTATCAAAGTTGGCTTTCCAATTTTACATATAGAAGGGGATTCTATGATTATTATAAATTCATGCAAAGAAAGGAGGAGTCAGAGTTGGAATTTGAATTATATTCTATAGAAGGTATGGCTTTTGATAGATAAGTTGCAATCATATCACATTACTCATACATATTGATGAGCCTAAAATATGCTCATAATTTGATGTTATGATAAAATTTTAAATGACTTTACTTTTGCTATTTCATGGCTGTTTAAACTTTGTTGAAACCTTTTATGGGGATATACTGTAGCAAGACACTTTTATATTCCTGCAGCCTGTTGTGTTGACTTGATTGCATTTATTGCCCTGTTGACTTCCGAAAATGGCCGGTATATCGTATACAGTTTTTGAATGATGAAGTAGATTTAAAATGTGTGATTAATGAATAGATATCGTGTATGTTCCATATAACTTTTCTTGTGCATCTGTTACCTTTTGTTTCGCAGGTTGTTGAAGAATGATCGAGTCAAGCGCAGCCGATCTTGGCCTTGCAGTAAAGTCTATTTCCTGCACGACTTCGAGGAAACTCCGGCGAAGACTTTTTGACCGAAACTGATTGGGGAAGATTTTTAATGATAAGTCAATCTGGAAAGAGTGGAGCGCTAGATTCTCTCTGAATCAGGTTGAACACATAAATTCATTTATGAAGTTTGTTCCTTGATTCTGGGATACACTTTACTTCCACGTCTTTCTTTGATGGAGTTAGTTAGTTAGTTGTTCTTCTGATTTAAAAATAAGATACTCCTCCTGTGCGAGAGAGTAGAGAATGAATAGAATGAGTAATAGATGATATTTAGAGTAAGATAGAAACAGTGTAGCAGATATCATGTAAGAATCAGTATGATAATGAAAGACAGAATCTGTTTGACCAGAAATAGAGTTTGTTGTTAATTTTCACATCAACAAAATAATGTATATCATTCTGTTTTCATGAATAAAGATCGATGAAGTTCTGAGTTCAGCATCTGTGTAATCAGTAGATGCTTGCTAAGGGGGCCCACTTAGTAAGTATTTGTAGCTAATTAGTTAGATGTTCTTTTATGCTGAAATCCAGTTAGTTTTCATCTTTGAAATTTTTATACAAACTCAGTCTTGTACTGCTCCTGCAGCATAGAGAGTCCATCCCTGTGACTGTTCCTGCAGCATAAGGCCAGTTCATGGTTTGTGCTTCAGTCGTAGCTGTTATGGTTTATGTTTTAATCAAGCATAGTTGAGTTAAAGAATTCCGCATTACCATTCTGTGGCTTAGATAGAATTTCTTTCCAGTATGTATTTCTGCTAAGATTTGACTGAAACAAGTTCCTAGTGCATATATTTTCGAGGAGATCGTTCAGGATCCTTCCGGTCAGTCGGTCCATTCATTCGGTCCATTCGATCCAATTTCAAATCTTTCAAAGCACTATTCAGAGTATTGCATGCATAGAAGAAGAAGAGACCTGCTTGGGAAGGTTCCTCACGAAAATACGTTTATTGAACTACCATTTGACCAGGCACGATATGAACACGAGGAAAATCCATTAAGCTCTGTTATTCCGGCGCAGGACATGGCAAATAATCCCACCTAATAATCCACCTCACGCATTTGAGTTTCCATTGTTTCCCCAACAAGATCTTGACAATCTTAAAAAATCCCCTCTTCCTTGCTTCCAAAAGTTTATGGCTTGGTCACAGAAAACCCAGAAACCTTTCTGTTTGAATTTGATGTCCTTTGTCACAGTTATGAATACAACACAGATGCTCATAAACTGAAGCTATTTCCTTACACTTTGAAGGAGGGAGCTCTCAGATGGTTCATGAGTCTGGGAAGAGGCATTGTAAATGGATGGCAGCCATGGAATTGAAATTCATGAAAAATATAAGTAATATTGTAAGAGTGCCAACAAAGGTGATGACATTTTCGAATTCAGCAGAAGGAGGATGAAAGTCTGGAAGATTATATTTCTAGGTTTTTGTTTTCACTAAAAAAAACTCAAACCATACTCTCAATGAGGACTCTCAGAAACTACTTTTTCTAAGGGGAATCAGTGATGCCTGTATTGGTGCCCTGGACCTGATAGGAGGAGGTGATATAACTCAACTGCCTTGGGATGATATACAGAAAATATGTCTTAACTACTCTCAAGCAATAGTTAAGAAAGGTCGAGGTCATCATGCTTCAGTGGGGAAGTCTTCTTCTGGTGGAGTTTCCCGAATGGAGATCACAAATTTGCTATCTCATTTCAAACAGGACATCATTAATAATATGGCTACACAATTGGACACTATGCAAGCTCAGAAGAAACATGCAGAAGCTGAGGTAGTTTTGGCTGAGTTTTGTCCATACTGCAGACAAAAGAGGCTTGATTGCAGATGCAAGATGGTGGCTAATTTGGAAGCTAGGAAACTACCTACTGACTTCAAACCAGTTGAAGGTAATGATGATCAAGTGTTCTTTGTTGCACAAAGGAGACCATGGGCCCAAAGACAAGGTATGCTTCAAGACCCTTTAACTTTTGGTAATCCTTATTCTAGCTATAATAACCAATGGCGACAAGCATATGGACCACCACCATGGAATCCGCCTCAACCAAGTTGGCCTAATTATCAGACCTCACAGTGGCAATCTCCTCAAGGAGGTTGGCAGCAGCCATAAGGGCAATGGACCCCACCTTCAGGAAATTGGCAACAAAATCCTCAATGGAGAGGTCCTCAACAATGGCAAAACCAGTCTCCTGGATTCCTGCAGCTTCCACAGCCACAACAACAGGCCCTCATGCCACCTCCTGCAATAACTACCACAAATCCTGGACCTCCGAAGCAAACACCTATGCCTGCCCAGCCATTGCCCAATCCCAATAATAAGCAACAACAGCAGCCACAACAAACTGTGTATCTTGCTGAAGCCAACCAATATCAAGCTTATGCCTTAAACATTAATGATATCCATTTAAGGTCTGGAACTACTTTACCTGCTCCAAAACCACCTCTGATTACTGAAATACCAGATTCTCCACATGAAGAATCTATTGCACCTGCTGTTCCCACTAAGCATATGCCTATACCCGATACAGTTTCTACGGAACCTGTTTTGCAGAGACAAGACAAACCACCTTTTCCTCAGAGGTTGAAAAGTACTGAATCTAAATCCATGGAAGAACCCACTTTTGATATTCTAGATCAGCTTAAGAATGTGCAAATTCAAATCTCTTTATTTCAGGCTATTAAAGATGTTCCCATTTTCGGAAAAGCTATTAAAGAAGCCTGTTTGAAGAAGCCTGGATGAAAGAAAAAGGATCCCCAAACAATTCATGTCTTAGGGAAATTGGCTGATATAATGTTGGGAAATGTAGTCATTCCAAAGTATATTGACCCTAGAAGTCCTGTAGTGTAGATACATATAAATGGCCAAGTTGTAAAAAATGTTTTGATTGATTTAGGAGCTGTCATTAATGTCATGACAAAGCATACTATGGACTCCTTGAATATTTCAAATATTAGGTCTACACCCACAGTTCTGCAGCTTGCAGACAGCTCCACAGTTAAACCTGATGGGATGGTAGAAGATATAATTGTCACTATTGAATCTTGGGAGTATCTTACTGATTTCACAATATTATCAGTTAAGGAAACTTTAGGAGGGTATCTAGTTATCCTTGGTAGGCCATGGTTAGCAACTGCTGATGTTTTTATAGGATGTCGTTCTGGAGATATGACAATTTCTGATAGGCAGTCCACAAAGAAATTGGCCTTGTATCCGCCTGCTAAACCTCAACCAGATTTGTCCCAACCTGTTTGGCCAGATGTGGGGGAAGAAACTAAAGAAGCCAATGCTTTGGCTCAATTAATGATGCTTCAAAATGATCCATTCTCACAACTTCAGAGTGAAGATGCTTTGCTTTTTCAAATTCTACAATTTAACCCTGATACGGGTAGTTCATCTGATCAAAGTGGCAGTCATCCACAATGTTTCCTGTAACAACTAGATTCTGAGAGTTTATTGCCTAAACTTCCGACAATTTTTTATAACTTGCTTCCACAAGAGGTACAAACATTACCTGTTGATTCTATGAATAATCTTACTAAGCAGATAGAATTGTCCCCAGGTCATTGTTTAAATGTTAATAGCAAGTTGTCACAGTCTCAAGATGCAGACTTATTAAAAATGCTACAAGAACAGCATAAAGCTTTTGCATGGAAATATGGGGATATGCAAGGAATAGATCCTCGAGTTTGTACTCATAGGATATTTATCAAAGAAGATTGTTTACCAGTTAGACAACCTCAAAGAAGAGTAAATCCAGCGCTTAGAGAAATAGTGAAAAATGAACTTCAAAAGTTGTTTGATGCTGGTTTTATTTACCCAATTTTTGACAGCCAATGGGTTTCTCCATTAATCATTGTCCCCAAGAAAGGAGGGAAATGGAGTGTGTGTGTAGATTACAGGGAATTGAACAATGCCACTAAAAAAGATCACTTTCCATTACCTTTTGTAGACCAAGTACTAGACTCACTGTCTGGAAAAAGATATTTTTCCTTCTTGGATGGTTACAGTGGGTACAATCAGATAAAAATTGCCCCTGAAGATCAAGACAAGACCACTTTTACCTGTCCATGGGGAACATTTGCTTATTCAGTCTTTCCTTTTGGCTTATGCAATGTACCAGCAACATTTTAGAGAGCAGTAATTAGTATATTTGCTGATATATCTCATGAATGTATGGAGATTTATATGGATGATTTCACTACATATGGAGTCATATTTGAAGAAGCACTGGTGAATTTAGAAAAAGTATTAAAAACATGTAGAGAGAAAAATTTGTCTCTAAATAGTGAGAAGTGCTTTCTAATGATGGAAGAAGGTATTGTTCTAGGGCATCATATTTCAAAGAATGGAATTTAGGTTGACCCTGCTAAAATTGAAGTTATTCAAAATTTACAAACTCCTGCAAAAAAAAAGATGTCAGAAGTTTTCTTGGTCATGCAGGGTATTATAGAAGGTTTATAAAAGACTTTAGTAAAATTGTCAGCCCACTTTATGCTTTGTTAACAAATGATTCCCAATTTGAGTGGACAGAGGCCTGTGAAAAATCTTTCCTACAACTAAAAGACTTGCTTACTAAAGCCCCTGTTCTTCAAGGTCCAAAATGGAATCTGCCTTTTCACATACATGCTGATGCATCTGATTTTGGTATAGGAGCAGTTTTAAGTCAAAAAGAAAATTCAATTGAGCATGCTATCTACTTTATCAGCAAAAACCTTCAAGGTCCTGAACTCAACTATACTGTTACAGAAAAGGAATTGCTTGCATTAGTGTATGCTTTGAATAAATTTAGGCATTATGTCACAGGTTATCAGATATTCGTTCATACTTCCCATGCAACAATCAAGTACCTGATGAACAAACCTGCCATTTCTGGTAGATTGGCACGATGGCTCCTGTTGTTACAAGAATTTGATATCACATTCATTGACAAACCAGAAAGATCTAATGTTGTAGCTGACTTTTTATCAAGACTTCAATCAGCTGCACCTAAGGAACATGAGGTCATTGATGATACATTTTCAAATGAACACTTGTTTTCCATTGCTGCACATACACCCTGGTATGCAGACATTGCTAATTATCTAGTAGCAAACAGAATACCAGCTCACTTTTCCCCAAAAGAAAAGAAGTTGTTGATAGAGAAAAGTTTTAACTTTACCTGGATTGCAAATTGTTTGTTCTATACTGAACCTGATCAAGTAATGCGAAGATGTGTAAGAGAAGATGAGACTTATGATATCTTGCATGCTTTCCATGATGAACCATGTGGGGGGCATTTTGCAGCAAAAAGAACAGCAATGAAAGTTCTTACAACAGGGTACTACTAGCCAACATTACACAAGGATGATGTGGCCTATACAAGGAAGTGTGACATAAGCCAGCAAATGGGAAGACCAACTAAGTCAGATAAAATGCCACTACATCCACAGGTAATAGTCACCCATTTTGATAAATGGGTGATGGATTTTGTGGGGCCAATTGATCCACCATCAAACAGAAAGTCATACATTCTAGTTTGCACAGACTATGTCACAAAATGGGTTAAGGTAAAAACTATGACTCATGCTCGAGATAACAAAGTTGCTAAATTTCTGTATGAATAAATTTTCACAAGATTTGGAGTTCCCAGAGAGCTTGTAACTGATCAAGGAGCTCAGTTTACGTCAAATCTGATCACTGCACTTATGAATGACTATAAGATCAAACATAGGAAGTCCAACTCCTATCATCCTCAAGCCAATGGTCAGGCGGAGGTAACAAATAGAGAAATTGAGGTGATCCTCACAAAGATGGTACATATTCATAAAAAAGACTGGAGCAATAGACTTCCTGAAGCAGTTTGGACTTATAGAACTACATGGAAGACAACAACTGGGTTTACACCTTTTGAGCTGCTTTATGGAAAAACAGCTATGTTACCCATCGAATTTGAACATAAAACTTTGAGGATAGCTCTTGAACTCAACATGGACTTATCTGAAGCACAGAAGGACCATCTCCTACAGCTAAATGTTTTGAACGAAATGAGAAAAGCCGCCTTACAACATACAGAAGTAATCCAACAGTAAAGAAAGAAATGGCATGATTAGCACATCAAAACCAAAAAAAATTCTACTAGAGATTGGGCTCTGTTATATGATTCCAGGTATCAAGATAACCAGGGTAAGCTCACAACATGCTGGCTTGGCCCCTATGAAGTTGAAAATGTGTTTGACAACGGAGCTGTGCAGCTGGTCACAATTGATCCAGTCCGTTTCAAATTGCTCGTCAATGGCCACCGACTCCGACTGTACCATAAACCAGTCTCAAAAGAAGACTTCATGAAGTAGTTCGTTCAGGTTCCTCCCACTACTCTTCCTGCAGCCGAAGGCTCTAGCCTTTCTCCTCCAGCGTTCCCATAATTTTCAGAAAGCATGCCCATAATAAAGGTTTTCTTTTTAAGGAAACCCTTTTTTCTCCATTTTCATTTATCGCCCCCATCTCACTTCTTTATCTTCCATCCATCTATTTCATTCGTACATTTCATCCGCCCACATCACCCATCCACTTCATCCATCCGCATCAACCTTAATTAAAATATCTTTCCCACTTGTCAATTAATGAAGCACCATCATCTTTCTTCACACATATGTCCAATTACTAAAGGTACGCCATATCTTTTCTTATCGCATATTTGATTTATTTCATTCTATTCATTTACTGCTATGCATGTACCAGTCATTATCCCCCGAATCTATTCATTTACTGCTATGCATCTTTTTCTTGTAAACTACGATTAAGACTGCTTGTTTAAAAAGTTCATTTTTGGAAAAAAGAAAGAAATGTGACAGCACGACAGAGAAAAACCAGAGCAGAAAGGGAAATAAAGAATTTGAATCTTCAGCAAGGAATTGAGTTCAACTTGAAAAACTACAAATATGGGTGGTCAGTTGGTGCGACATGAGCTTGTGGCTCATGAATTGTTACTGCAAAATCTGTAGACAGTCCACGCATTCAGCCTCTGTGGATGGCTAAATTATTTCTTGAGCTTAAATAATTTTGATGAGGAGGCTGCTGGAGAATTTTTTAGAACACTTTCTGAAGGGGAAGCCACTATATGGGGTCTCACGGTTGTTGCAACTGAGGAAAAAATTGCTGAAGTAACCGGGCTCCCAGCCGTTGGAGAAACTTTTCTTCAGATGCTGCAGCTACAAGGGCTGAGTTTTCAATACCTACTGATGGACCTCTAGAAGTCTCCAAGCAAGGATCCAAGCGTGTGTCGCTGTCTCTTCCATTTTCAGAGTATGCCACTTATATAATGAGGTATTTAACCTGTGAAGGCTATTTTTCCTACCTGCATTCTCATCATTTTAAATTATTAAGCCATATGAGGCATGGGTTAGTTGTGAATGTTCCAAATTTCTTGTTAAATTTTTTAGAGCAAAGTGCCCATGGAACTCAACAGGGGAAAGACAACTCTGTCACTCATCATGGCCTTATTAAATTACTAATTGAGGGCTCTTTGAGAGACGTCTCACCTCTCTCCTGGCAACAGTTTGTTGCCCAAAAGAGTTTGCAACCTCCACAACCCCCTAGGGTACTTACCCCACGGCCTCAAAGAAAGAAGAAATAAATTGCATCTACTAGTGGAACAGGCCAATGGTCATCTACTCCTGTAGCACCTGATCCTGCAGCCGTCACACCTGAATCCTCTGCTAGGGTACAAACTAGGTCTACTACTAGGAGGGAGAAAGGAAAAACAAAGGTAGAAGGGTCCCCAGAATCTGACCCTCATTCTCAGAAAAGGCAATGCTCCTCTCCTGTAGCACCTTCCCCTGCAGCAGTTTCTCCTACAACAACAGCTGTTGATATTACCAGTTCACCGTCATCCTCTGGTAGGGCAGAGCCCCCTAAACAAACAAGAAAAAGAAAAGCTATCGGAACACCTCCTGCAGCCGCATCTATGCCAAGAAGCGTTTCCACAAGGAAACAATCTAAGACCTCCCCTGCTTCACCGCAACCAGAGGTCATTGTAATTTCAGAAGGGTCTGTTGAATCTAAATTTAATGTTTCTTGGAATGAATCTGAGAATGCTGCTCAGAGTTCGCTTGTTCCTGAAGAGGAACAAGTTGAGACAAAAGAAACAGGGCACAATGAGCAAGGATTACCAAATCTTGATGATTTGGCTACTGCTGCTATGCAATTTTCAGAGGAAGCACATACTTCTCCACCGCAGTAGCAAGAAGAATTTATCCTGCAGCAAGAACAAGAACAGACTGAACAACTGAATGTGCCTAGTGAAGTTGTATTTCATCCTACAATTTGTAAAGCCATTGTTGTGTATAAGAGGACATTTTTAATTGAGTTTCTAGAATATGTTAAAGCTAATTGGGAGACAGTTACACTGCAAACCCTGATTTTTCGACACATAGCCCAGACTGATATGTAACAAAGTCTATGGGAAGCAGAAAAGAAGAAATTGAAAAAGAAAAATGAAAGTCAGAAACAGGAAATTGCTGAGTTGAAAGCAAAAATAGACGAAATGTTAAAGGTAACTGGTCAAATTATGGAATGCAGACCGCCACCCAGAGTTTATGCTCTGTGCCTTAAAGAATAGTTTTTATGGTTTCAATTGATGAGAATTTCTAGAAACCAAGACCCTATAATTCATTCTGCCAAAGAATGTTATGAAGCATACCAGAAGCTAAGCGGTTAAGGAATTCTGTGTGAATTCTATTTGCATAGCTTTTAATACCATTTAAGCAGAATGGAATCCTCTTCCTATATATTATTGGTGATATTCATTTAGAAACATTTATGTAAATTGACAAATGAGATGAATTATGGCGGCCATTAAGGAAGCATTATGGGAAGAGAAAATAGAGAGCTGTCCCATTCACGGCTCTCAAAGTTCAAACCCCACACATGCAATGTTGAAATATTGGTTTTGCTTTGACGTATGGTATTAATAATGTTTCTTGAGAGAAAAATATTTGACATCGAGAAAGAAATTATAGCGAGTAATTTCGGGCACAACAATATTACGTTCCGAGAGATTATATACGAGGGAAATTGAGAAAAAGATGGAGAGAGATTAGCGTTGGGTTAAGAAAGTCAGAACCACATGGTCCCCTAAACTGCGACTGCACTCAAAGCGAACTAGCGGATATATTCAATTGGGACTTCAAACAAGATTTATTTGTAGGCATAGCCCGACATTCAGACCCCACATTATAATGTGGCCCACAGCATCCTCCACCGGGCTACAAATCTTAACAGTGAATTAGAAGACCGCAAATATGAAAGGTGCCAGGATTTCAGAGGATTCTATTACAAGTTTGGACATCCATTCCAGAGTCATGCAGCCACTACTGACTTCAGAGAAACCACCAGGAAAGTTAATGTTGGAGGACCAGCATTGGGCTAAGTAGGGGGCAGTGATGAGCCTAAAATATGCTCATAATTTGATGTTATGATAAACTTTTAAATGACTTTATTTTTGCTATTTCATGGCTGTTTAAACTTTGTTGAAATCTTTTATGGGGATATTCTGTAGCAAGACACTTTTATATTCCTGCAGCTCATGGTGTTGACTTGATTGAATTTATTGCCACATTGACTTTTACCGAAAATGCGTATGCCGTATATAGTTTTGAATGATGAAGTAGATTTAAAATGTGTGTGATTAATGAATAGATGTCGATGTATGTGCCATATGCCTTTTTCTTATTGCATCTATTTACTTTTATTTCCTGAGGTTGTTGGCGAGGAATGATCCCGAGTCAAGCCTTGACCAATCACCGACCCCTTCTGATGAAATCCCCATTTCTTGCATGACTTCGAGGAAGCTCCAGCGAAGACTCTTTGACCGAAACTGATTGGGGAAGATTTTTAATGATAAGTCAATCTGGAAAGAGTGGAGCACTAGATTCTCTCTGAATCGGGTTGAACACATAAATTCATTTATGAAGTTTGTTCCTTGATTCTGGGATACACTTTACTTCCACGTCTTTCTTTGATGGAGTTAGTTAGTTGTTCTTCTGATTTAAAAATAAGATACTCCTCCTGCGCGAGAGAGTAGAGAATGAATAGAATGAGTAATAGATGATATTTAGAGTAAGATAGAAATAGTGTAGCAGATATCATGTAAGAATCAGTATGATAATGAAAGACAGAATCTGTTTGACTAGAAACAGAGTTTGTTGTTAATTTTCACATCAACAAAACAACGTATATCATTTTGTTTTCATGAATAAAGATCAATGAAGTTCTGAGTTTAGCATCTGTGTAATCAGTAGATGCTTGCTAAGGGGGCCCACTTAGTAATTATTTGTAGCTAATTAGTTAGATGTTCTTTTATGCTGATATCCAATTAGTTTTCATCTTTGAAGTTTTTATACAAACTCAGTCTTGTACTGCTCCTGTAGCATAGAGAGTCCATCCCTGTGCCTGTTCCTGCAGCATAAGGCCAGTTCATGGTTTGTGCTTCAGTCGTAGCTATTATGGTTTCTATTTTAATCAAGCATAGTTGAGTTAAAAAAATTCGCATTACCATTCTGTGGCTTAGATATAATTTCTTTCCAGTATGTATTTCTGCTAAGATTTGACCGAAACAAGTTCCTAGTGCATATATTTTGCCGCACCATTTAAAGTCTACATCCCCTGGTTTGACAAGTAAAATGAACGTCCACAGAGAGATATTAGTCACCTGTCAGAATGTCCAAT
>VDFB02049645.1:0-17382 GCA_007258455.2 Sequoia sempervirens
CTGTGGATGTAACTTGACATGGGTTGTTGTCCAATAATTCAAGAGATATGTCATTTGAAAGTTTGGGGAGGTGGTAATCTAGGAACTCAAGAATTCAGCTCTAGAGCTACACCCTTCTAAGGGTTACGAGGTAGCTTGATGGAGTTTTTACCTGGTCAAGGAATTGTTTTTTCAAAGAAAAGCTTCTAAAGAATATGTATTTGTGTTTTTTCAATCAGCATGTTTTGTTGTGTGTAATGTAAACCTTAAAGAAGTGTTGGAAATATAAAGGTTTATATTTGTAATAAAGTCACCTTAGTGACTTATGTTGGTATTAAAATATTTATATATTTATAAGTTAGTTTCCTATATAGGTAGTTTGGGGTAATTTGGGGAAGTTATGGGATTGCAACACTTATATATAAGCATTTGCACAATATGTCATGTCCCCGATTTAAGGCTGGGTCGGCCAGCTTAATATTTTAAATAAATTAATTAATTAAATTATTAATAAATAAATAATAATATTTAAAATTTAAATTATTAATAAATAAATAATAATATTTAAATCATCAATTCTGGCCGACTCATTTGAGTTTTAGCGCCTAAAATAATATTTAGAATTTTGGTTTATCCTAGCCGACCTCTTGGAAGGCACTAAATTGAATAATTGAATTATATTCTGGCCGACCTCTTCTATGTTGGCATCTATATTTAGTATTTATATGAGGTCGCTGCTCAGCTTGGGAGCATTCAAGATTCAGTTTTTATTCCATTCTGGAGCAGACCAGTAGAAGGACGAAAACCCTTATGCTTGGAAGGTGAATTGGACGGAAACCCAATTCATTGATGGGAAGGCTTCATCATGGAGGCCTAATTGGACTTCAACGGCGATTTAGGAGCAGATTGTATGTACAAATCTAAAATAAGTTTAGGTGCAGCTCATAGGGCTTGATACTTCATCCATTGCCCGATCTGGGTTGTCACCTGGAACTATGAATGTATTAATAATCATTCCCAAAGACTTCATATATTGTACATTACGGGTGAACATTAAATCTGAGTATTTGTATTTCCTGTCAGTATTACATATTTCAGATCAGTCTATGAATTTGTGGATTAAAATTCTGAGTATGTTGTGAAGCGGTGATTCTTTGTTTTCTGCATTAGCTGTGTGGTATCTCTCGCTTGAGATCATTTCACAATTTTTCAGTTTCTTTTACAGTTTTGTGGAGATTAGGCTTGGCTCCTTACACAATACTTTATTTTTTACCGAATAATTGATAATTATATTTTATATATGTTTATTGTGCACATTATGGGTTACAATAATTTTACTTGCATTTTCTCACCAAAATAAGAACAAGTGGCTTTCAAAAACACCATGTCCACAAACCAAGCACTGTTATTCAAACTACCAAAAGCCGTTACTCTACCTAATAGTGTAATAGGTTCTCTACAATGAGAACAATTGTTTCACTTTTCCTACATAAGTATGTGTATATTGTTTCAAAATTTTAATTTTTCTTTAATATCTGGACATGAGAACCGGGTCTTCAAACTTTAATCAAAGATATCAGAAAAATCACCTGAAAAGTCAAATAATTATAACTCAAGGCAGCTCCGCTAAGGGAACTCTATAAAACTAATTGACCCAAAAAATGCACTCCAATCCAATAAATTAATTTTAATAATAAACACTGAAGGCTGAAGATTTTCATTATCTCAAACGAGCTTCTCACTCAAAGATGGTGCTTTGTATGAGAAGCAAATGTTTTTGTTTTGCATTTTCTATGCTGACAGACTTGAAAAATTCATTATCTTGTGAAGCTTTTTCACAAGAAAACAGAAAGGGATCTATCATCTAATGTAAACTCAATATGGATTGTTACCCAGATAGTTTGGGAGTCTGTGAATCTTGAAAAGTATACCCTTTGAAGGGTCATGAGACAACTTGATGAAGCACTATGTATGTAGCTCAACATGGATTGCTGTTCAATAATTCAAGAGACCTGTGATTCAAGAGTTTGGGGAGGTGGTAATCTAGGAACTCGAGAATTTAGTTCAGGAGCTACATCCTTCTGAAGGGTTATGAAGCAGCTTGACAGAGTTTCACCTAATCCAAGAATTATTTTTCAAAGAAAAGCTCTTAAAGAATATGTATTTATATTTTTTCAATCAGCATATTTTGTTGTGTATAATGTAAACCTTCAGCAGAGTGTTGAAAATACTAAAATTTACATTTGTAATAAAGTCACCTTAATGACTTATGTTAGTATTAAAATATTTGTTTGTTTGAGAGTTAATTTCTCATAAGATAATATGCAGTAGTTTAAGGAAATTACAGGAATGCGATGCTTATATAGTAGTTTGGAGAAATTACGGGAATGCAATGTTTATATACAAGTATTTGCACAATACTTTACATTTTACCGAATGATTATAATTATATTTTTTATATATTTACTGTGCAAATTATGGGTTAAATTATTTTACAATAATTTTACCTGCAATTTCTCACAGAAATAAGAACAAAGGGACTTTCAAAAACGCCATATCTGCAAACGAGGAGCCGTTATTCTACCTAATAGTGTAATAGGTTCTCTAAAGTGACAAGAATTGTTTCCCTTTTTTCTGCATCAGTATGTGTATTGTTTCAAAAAACTAATTTTCCTTTAATATCTGGAGATGAGAGCCGGGTCCTTAAACTTTTCTCAAAGATGCAAGAAAAATCATCTGAAAAGTCATAAAATTATAGTACCTCTGCTAGAAGAACTCTATAAAATTTAATTGAACCAAGAAAAAAATGGCACACTTTCCAATCAAATAAAATAATTTTAATTATAAACACGACAGTGTGCTTCCAGCTTTGTTTTTGTTGTTTGCTTAAATTCAAGCAATCATCCATTCAAGAGTATAATAGTTTTAATTTTGCTTATAAATATTGCTAGAGCTAGGTATAAATTCTTCTGAAACACTGTTTTCTAGCAGTACAAGTAAGGTGTAAAATTCTGGCCAGAGATATTTAGTGAATAGTAAGAATCCTACTATTCATACAACATTTGAAAAGCTAGGACATAACTGAAAGCCAGGGTTTAAAGTTTGAATGCGAAGAAGGGGTGGAGCTTGGAAATTAAAAACATGGCCCATATAAGGCCCTTAGCTAAGGGATTGTAACGAAAATTATATTTGAGTGAGTAAATGTGAACCTTTGTGTCCTTACAGAAGATTTCCTGTTAGCAGGAAGCCATGTAAGTGCCGCTCTGACTGCCCTGCACTTCCATCGAGCTTTATTCATTACCTTTGTCTTTGTCTTTATCTTTCTCGTCATTCTCTTCGTACGCTTCTCCGGCGTTTTAAACCACCTTGTTTTGGTTTGTTTTCCCCTCCTATTGTATGTTTTTCTTCTTCGCAGCCCTGAATCTCTATGTACTTGTCCAACTGGCCGGGACACCGGCTGTGCCTGAGTCGGTACAGATGACTGCCACAGGTAGGACCTAAAAATAGGATGCTGTGGACGGTCTAGATTTCCAAATAGTTCGGAGTGAAAATCCTACAGTAACGTTCATCCCTTGTTTAAGCGACTTTTGCTCCTGTTATGTTTGGTCGGGCTGTCCCCGGTCGCTCGTCTTTTATTTCGACCGGCTCTAAAAGCTATCCCGTATACTGGACGCACGTTTAACTTAACATAATAATAAGGTAATTAAATTTCAAAAACATATCTGGAGCTTTCGGATGTTAGACGGTGTGGAAAGTCCACGTGGAGGAAAAAAATATATTATGGGAGATAAATATCTAGCAGCTATAAGTAAAAAAATATTTGTTGCAAGGAAAATATCTAACTATTAGTTAAAATATATTTGTTGCAAGGAAAATATCTAACTATTAGTTAAATTTGATAGTTAAAAATTATTAGTATTTGATGTTACTAATGATTTTTTCTTAGTTATTAGTAATTATATTTTAAACAAATTAGAAATTCATTTTTTTTCTATTCAAATAGGATGTAATTTTTTTAATTTGAATTATCTTAAAAATTAATTATTAAGAATTTGATTTAGTATAATATTGTAGGTACTATAATGGTTATAAATTTTCATCTTTGTTTCTCAAATCAAGAAAAAAATAGTTATAAAGAAGACATGCTATAGGCACACTTAAATAATTTTTATATATTTTTTAATAAAAAAAGGTAAAAATTTAATCAATGAAGAAGAAAGCAAATAATATTTATACTTATAACATCTAATCATTGAATTTACTTTTTAATTTTACATTATAATTATTTTTTATTTATTTATTTCTAATTATATAATAGATTTTTTTTTTAACTTGTTAAAAACATAATGTAAAAAAAATTACTAATATAATCTAGTATTACAATTCTAACTTTATATTATTTTTTATGTAACATGATGCACGAGCATCCATGGTTGATGGCAATCTTGCATCAACAAAAAAAAAATCAAATTTGAATTTTTAATTTGCATTTTATGTTTTGGGGATAATTTCATATTAGGAGCTTAATTTGAATTAGTGGGCATAAATATATTTAATTAAATAAATATTATTTTTGTTATGCAAGTTGGTAGGTGGGGTTGTTGAAATATACCGAGCCAAAATTTTTTGTTTTTCAAGTAACAGATTACCAATTACAGACAGTGCACCCGTTAAGGTTAGATGGATAAACCCAAGCGTGCAAGAAAGCAATCCCAACCGCATCGGTCATAATGGCGCAGCATTGGTCGCAGGGATCTCTACCGGTACAGAAGTGAACTCAACGCTGGCATGTGCTACCCAATCCAATGCGCGAGTGAGGGGCTACCCATGTGACTCATGTGAAATACGTAGCGAGTTTGAAGTGAAATGCTCGATTGAAACTACTCACACCTGTATCGTAAGCACCAACCCGCATCGGCGGAAGCTACTCATAATGGAGTTAGCGGCCTTATTTCAAACTAATACTGAAAGCAGGAACGAGTATTACAAATAATGACAAGCAATATTAAGAACACTGGTCAGTACTACTGCCAGTTTACAAAATATAATTATTGCCTGCAATGTCAAGATATCAAATGCTTTTCAAATGGAACATTCAACAATGAATCTGCTACAATCTTTAATTAAACCACAGTGCCAAAACCAAATCTGATGATGCAGATTTTTGTAAACAGTTTGACAGATCTGCACTTTTCACCCTCTAACCAGCAGCATACAGATTCACTAATTGATTCATAAATCACTCATTCCTTACCCAATTAACTTATTCTTAGATGCAAAACAAAGCTAATGAGATGGCGCCTAGAATGGATGCAAGGAACAGACCTAAAATGCCAATATTTAATATTGCACGAATTTCAATGCTAGAGTAAATGGTACGGCCTAGCAAGAAGTTTGACTTCTTCTTAAAAATTCAATACTCCTTTTAAAAATCTAAGAACTAGAGAATACTGGCGCCTATTACAAACTCAACTAATGATGCAATACCCAAAACTATATTTTTTGTCTTTTTTGAGATATGAGCAAAACATGAAATCTGCTGTCACTAAAATGCAACTTTAAAATACCTCTAAAATGCAGAATCAGAAACTAAAGGATTACAATGACATTTACAATGCACAATATTCAATAACTCACAAACTAGACTAAGAATCACCACTTGATGTTGTCTTGCAAACACAAAGCGATGCCTGAGCTAGGAGGCCTTCATTCCTCGAAGCGATTCCAGAGCCAATCCGGCAGCATAACAGTATAGTCGTCCAAAGATCCCCAAATGATGATCAAGACTCCTTTTTATAAATCTTCAGTTGACTTCTCAAAACCCTAAAATCCACTTTTAGGTCAGAAACCCTAATCTCCTCAAGATGGCGTACTTCTCCTTTATGGCTTAAGATTTGATATTTTAAATAAATATCATGCTTTGATAATTTCGCCCTTCATATCCTTGCTTTGACTTTGCAATAATTAAAATATTCTTTTAATGAGGGCGCCACCCTCAAAGACCCCTTTTTTAAAAACATCTTTAAGTCATTAATCTAGGCCCATGGTCATCGTTAAAATATAATATTTAAATGTGACTTTTTAATTAAATGACTTAGCTTATCCCTCCGAAGGTGCTCTGAAGCCAATACTGAGCCAAACATCTGACCAACTGAAGCAGGAAGTCAACCGAGCTGAACTCATCTGGAAAGCTGCCAAAAATAGAATTTACTAAAAATAGTAAATTCCAAAAAGTGCTCTGAATGCCGAGATGAACATACCACTGCGAAGCCCTCTGAAACCCATGTATGAATCCGCCATTGAATCCACCATCTTCGGTGCAATGACCTCCTCAAAATAGGAAACCCTAATTTTACCTTCCACTAGCCTTCTGGGTTTAAAAAGGCCAACGGCCACATGAACGCATCGTGCTTGAGAAGGGGACATTATAGCCAGGAGGTAATTGCTTTTTTTTTTAAATCTAAAAAAAGATAAGTTTACGCATTGGGATTGGGAGTTGCAAAATGGAAGTAAAAGTCATTTATTGATTTTTCTATTGTGGAAAAAACTCATTATGATGAGTTGGTTGTGAGTTTTCCAAGGGGAGGGAAAAATCTGATTTTTTGGGATTTTTTGTGAAGGGTTTTGTTGGTAGTTTTTGGTTTTCATTGGGGTTGCAAGTCTCGGAAAAGGTTGGGAGAAGCCATATGTTGCTGTAATTCACCATTCTTGCAGGTCTATGATCAGAGCCATATCATATTAGGATGTTGTAGTGAGGAGCCAATAGGCTTGGCAAGTTGTTTTGCAAAGTTGCTCACAATTCAGTGATAATTTCTATAAGTTTGCTTGCATAAATTTGGTGTTTGAATCAATCTTATTTTATGTCATAAATCATATTTCTTGAGTGTTATGAAGTGTGTTTTAGGTGGTTATTGAGAGGCTTTTCATTCCCTTTCATGCTTTTAGAAGCCATTATCAAAGGCATACAAGTCATGTTGTAGATTTGTAGGTTGGAGAGTTGAGATTGCTAGTGAGGAGAGCTTGTTTGGAGAAGAAATTTCGGAAGTTATGTCTCCATTATTTTAAATATATTGGGACTAATTTTAAATCATATTTTCTATATTTTTATCAACCCCTGAGGCTACTATATTGGAGAACTTAATTTGAAAAGGATATTGTATGATCTGTAGGAGTTTTTTTAATGAACAAACTAGTGTTCATGTTACAAATTTATTTTTTGTTTGGGGGTATTTCTTGATGCATGTCATTGCATATTTAAATGGAGGAGCATCCATGGTTGATTGGCAATCTTGCATCAACAAAAAAAATCAAATTTAAATTTTTAATTTGCATTTCATGTTTGGGGGATAATTTCATGTTGAGAGGTTAATTTGAATTAGTGAACGTAAATATATTTAATTAAATAAATATTAGTCTTGTTATGCAAGTTGGTAGGTGGGGTTGTGGAGGTATAATTTCTTTTTTTTGAAAATTTTGAAAAAAGACAAGTTTAAGCATTGGGATTGGGAGTTACAAAATGGAAGTAAAAGTCATTTATAATTTTTCTACTGCAGAAACAACTCATTATGATAAGTTGGTCATGATTTTTCTAAGGGGATGAAAAAATCTAATTTTTTGGGATTTTTGGTGAAGGGTTTTGTTGGCAGTTTTTGGTTTTCATTGGGGTTGCAGGTTTCAACAGGAGAGAGTTTGGTGTGTCTTTTTTGAGAGGTTATTGAAGTGATTCATTGTAGGTTGAAATGGTTTTTCCAGCCATGAAGGATAAAATACACCACTATTGAAAGTTGAAGAGTTGCAGGTGGTAGTTTATGAGAGAAAATTGCAGATTTTAGGTGCTCGTGAAGCACATAGTATGATTTTTGTTGTAGCTTAGTTTTGTTTTAATTTTTAGATTATCTAAAGGCATATGTTGTTGCCCATCAGTCCTTTGTTGACTAAAAATGACATTGTAATCATGTTTTTATAATGAGCAAATTTGTTGCTGCAAATTTCAATTAAATCCATGAGGTTTTGTTGTTGATTTGTATGCACTATTGAGGGTGTTTTGAGTGTTTGTTTTTAGAAAAGAGGATTGTTTGAGAAACATCTACTTCATCAGTGGTATTAGAGCGGGAGTTCCTGAGTGTGTAGGTAGAAGCGTCGATTGGAGGCAGTTTGCACTAGGACCTAGGGGTGGAATGTGTGTGGTGTGTAGACCGATCATCGAATGTGAGGCAGTCTATACTTGAGAGATTGAATATTGAGAGTGTGTGGCAAGTGTTTGACGAAATGCCAAAAAATAAAGACAAAAAAAATTCATAGTTGTGCATGCAGGTGAACATGAGGGAAAGAATATTCCATAAGTATGCTTTGAGATTGTAGTAGAGGATGAGAAGCAAAAAGAAAGTGTTGTAATCAAAGAGGAAAATGGATAAAAGAAGGAGGGATGGAAAGGGAGAATGGAGAAAGAAAATGAAGGAAGGAACAGGGAAATGGATGGAAAAGAAATGGAGAAGAAGGAAGGAAAAGGAAGGAAATGGATAAAGAAGGGAGTGGATGGAAATGGAAGGAAAGAGGTAATACACAATATTTTTCATTTTTATGATAAAGATGAGAGTGTGTTTTGTGTAGATGAAAGAGTTGCAACAGAGGATAAAATTGATTCATGTTTTATTAAATTTGAGAAAAATGATGATTTGCATATTTTGGATAAGTTGGTTCAAACAGAGCTTGCTAGTGGTGTTTAGTATGCAAAAGATTTGTTTGGTGTTGCAAAGTTTAGTGTAGATGCATTTTGCTGGAGGTGGTCGAACTATGGTGGGTTGAATCCCACAATATTGGAAGAAAGTGTGAGTTTCATTTGGTGGAGGTGGTTGGTTTATGGTGGAATTGATTCCACATTCAACAAGTTTAGTGAAGAGTAGAGTTGTCAGAGAAGGAAGCTTGTTTCAGCTAGGTGTTGGAAGAGGAGAAAGAAGAACTCATTGATGGTACCAAATGCAGTAATGGAGTTTGTTGAAGGTTGTTTACAATCTAAAAGGATGGTCTTACCATTCAACTCTATTTTGCGAGACCAAGCTCACAAAAAATTTTCTACCTTGGGTGTCTGATGCAGGAGCATCCATGGTTGACTAGCAATCTTGCATCAACAAAAAAAATCAAATTGAATTTTTAATTTGTATTTAATGTTTGGGGGATAATTTCATGTTAGGAGGTTAATTTGAATTAGTGAGCATAAATATATTTAATTAAATAAATATTATTCTTGTTATGCAAGTTGGCAGGTGGGTTTATGGAGGTGTAATTGCTTCTTTTTTTAAAAGTCTAAAAAAAAGCAAGTTTAGGCATTGGGATTGGGAGTTACAAAATGAAAGTAAAACTCAATTATTGATTTTTCTATTGTGGAAACAACTCATTATGATGATTTGGTTGTGAGTTTTCCAAGGGGAGGGAAAATCCACCTTTTGGGGATTTTGCGAAGGGCTCTTACTGGCACTTTATTTTCATTGCCGCGGTTTTGAAGAGGAGATCTCATGGTTCCTTTTGAGAGGCTATTGAAGTGATTTATTGTAGGTTGAAATGGTTTTTGCATCCATGAAGGATAAAAGACACCACTGTTGAAAGTTGAAGAGCAGTCGGTGGTTGTTTGTAAGAGAAAATTGCAGATTTGGAGGTGCTCATGAAGCACATAGCTTGATCTTTGTTATAGCTTGGTTTTGTTTTAACTTTTAGATTATGTAAGGGCATATTTTGTTGCCCATCAATCCTTTGTTGACTGGAAATGACATTATAATCATGTTTTTATAATGAACAAATTTGTTGTTGCAAATTTCAATTGAATCCATGAGTTTTTATTGTCAATTTGTATGCACTATTGAGGGTGTTTTGAGTGTTTGTTTTCAAAAAATAGGGTTGTTTGTGAACCCTCTCTTACATCATAACATAAGTAGCCTAGCACACACAACATTATACATATTCTAAATCCATGAGCTTAGTAGATCTAGTATTACAATTTAACTTTATATTATTTTTTATTGGTAACACGAGTAGCTTGGCACACACAACATTGTACATAGTCCAAATCTATGAGCTTAATAGGTCAATAGGTTAACAACTTTAACATAAAGCTTCAAACCCACAATGGTCCAATAAGGATTTGAACCTTGGTGATTATAACAATAATGTCACAATTTAACATCACATGATGTCATGAATAACAAACTTTATATTTATAATTTTAATTATAATTTTATATTATTACTTATTATTAAAAATTTATGTTACTTTAATATTAAAAGTGTATTAAAATAATTCTCATATTTAAAAAATCTACTATTATATTTCTTATTGATTTAATTAAGATATAATAACTTAGAATTTGATACTTATTGTCATATTCAAGTAATGTTTTATTTAATTTTAAGTTGTAAATAATTATCTATTTATTATCATTTTATAATATTATTTTAAATATTATAATAAAATAATATTTTAATTGATTAGAAATATAATTTAATTATTATTAACTTCTTTATAATATATTTATTATTAGAATTATTTATATTATTTTTTAATATTGAATTTTCTTTACGTATATAGTCTTTTATGATTATCATGATTTTAATATTCTTATAATTTTATATTTTATATTTTAATTTCCACAATGATCACTTAATATCTTATTAGTATTTATTATAAATATTATGAGCATGTATAAACAAATCAATTTCTTATCCAAAATAAATATTTATATTTTATAATATCAAAATATAAATTTTATAACTAAAAATATTTTTAAAATGAATTATCATCAATCATGGGGCTTGTCAAGGTGATTTTTTCATTAAAATGACCATACAAAGAGGTGTCACATCAACTAAGTCTTACACTTTCTTCAACAAAAAAATCTTAAGGAACTCTAATTTCATTATGTAACAAAGTGGAATGATAGCTTAAGTACAAATTTTTTTTAATTTTAATTTCACGTATTTATTAAGTTTTTTTTCAAAGTTTGGTTTTCAAAAATAGTTGATTATTCACATTAACATTATTTTTAAAGAGGAGGAGAAGGGTTACTTCATTGTAATGTTTTGGTATGGATTCATAAATTTTAAATAATAAGAAGGTAAAATTTACTCTTGACAATTTTATCAATTTGTTATCATTTAAATGAGGTGGTGTGTATATATAAAGATGAAAAGTGTATATTTTGTATTTTCTCATTCTTTTATGAACATAGGTTCATTTATTTAGAGGAGAGGTATTTTACTTTATAAGTATTTAATAAATTATTTTATTTTATTTTTACTTGAATAGTTATTTTTATCTTCTTAAAATTTATTTTCTTAATTGATTTTTTTTAAGTTTTAATCTTATTTTTTGTATTCTTTAAATATACAATATATAAATTAATAATTAGATTTTCAAAATTGTATAATGTTTTAAAGAACCAAAAATTATTTATAGTTTTACAATTATTGTGTTCTTATAATTTTAAAATTAATATATGATGCAAGAGCATCCCAGGCGAATGTGTAATCAACATCACCCAAAAAGATTTTTGGTTTAATATCTCTCTATAGGTTTAGAGTAAAATCATTTTGGAGGGAACTTAGGGACACCATTTGAGCCTACTCACCAATTTTCGTTCATTTCAGAGATGTTTGATTTTTTTTCTTTGCCGACATCTAATTCCACCGATTAGCATAGTTGTGTAAATTATAGAATCTTCTCAAAATTCTTGGTACAATTTTATAATATTTTCAATGCCTCATGAAAGATAAAAAGACAAAGGTTTGAAGATCATAATGTTTATACTCTACCCAAATAAACTAAAATGTCCATAACCATGTGATCTGAGGATTCATTTGAATGTGACATGTATGGTATACTACAACTCAAGGTTTATTAATATGCAAACTGAGGAGCATCATAGTTTAAAATGTTTAAATTTAGGATAGCTCTATGGAATGTGGACAAGTGTGAAGACTGTTGGAACATTTAGAAAATTAAATGGAGTAAGAGAAAATGGATTTTTGGTAAAGATTTATAATATAGAACAGGGGCGATAGCATGGGAGGAGGTTGCAACTTTAAGATGGCATTTTAAATTTTAACTGCAAATAAAAATGCATAGGGTAGAAGATAGAAATCCCATGCAGAGGAAGTTAATTGGGAATTTGAAAAAAAAAGGGGTTAAGCAACTAAGAATCCCACACAACCAAGGGAGAAGTTGAGGGGTCGTCGTGTATGGAATTTTGAAGATAAACCAAAGGGAGAGGCCACAAAAAATAAAAAATAAAAATTGTGGATTTAATAAAAGAATAGAAGGGTGTGTCAACCTGTAGGAGGAAGGGAGGCAGGTCATGGTTTTTGGTGGGAGATTGGAGAAGTGTGAAGGGGGTTGCGCAAAGGTTGAGGAGCAGCTAGAGAGGAGGCATGAGTAGTCAGAGAAGGGTTGCATTAAAATAGACTAAAAATACAAGAAATAAGGAATGTTTTAAATTCATACAAATAATTAATTGAATGCAAATTAAATGTATAGGGGTGCACACAACTAAGAGGAAGATAGAAGTTAGAAACAATAATTTATGATAGATAAGAAGATATATAGAGGGGGAAACAATGTAAAGAATTCTATGATAAGAGGAAGAGAGATATTAAAGGCAAGAAAAAAAATTGCAAAGTTAAATTGCATGGAAATTGGAAATAATATTAAACTGTGAATTGTAAATGTTAGCGTGTGAAATCAATCAATTGATTTGAATTGTTCCTCGATATTTAACATTTGAATGTGGTTCTAAATTGTATTTGTTGGTATCAAAATAGTTAACGTGATTTTTAATGGAGAATTGATTGACAATAAAATTGTCAGTTCAATTTATCGTTTGTTGATAGCTACAAGCCAATGATTGTTGGTTTTCGTCAATTGGTATTATTTTGGAAGTTGTCTCATCTACATCAAATGGTATCAGAGCTAGAGGTTCTAAGCACATAGGCATAGTGTCAAACGTGAGGCAACTTATGCTAGGACCAATGGGTAGCGTAGAGGATACAAGGTGGTAGAGAAGAGCTCATGTGAGGATTGTTGCAGGTAGAGAGGAGCCTTGAGCAATCGAGAGCTAAGATTTTGTCTTGATTTTTAGCTTGTTGTTGGTTTCATTTGATTATTATTTTAGTATATCATTTTAGTTGAGTTTTTATATTTTTTATTGTTTTGGTTTTCCTTTTGGGTCTACATGCAACCCCCTTTCTCTCCCCCTTCCCTTTGCCTTTTTAGGTTGCTTCTTGGTCTACAACTCTATCCATTTTTTCCTTATGCTCTCTACTTTCATCTTGATGTTAGATCATGAAGTGTGATCCAAAACGTTGATGCAAAAATATTTCACACAATCAAACCTAGAAAACCAACTCAGCAATAATCAATATGGATTGTGGAAACTTGATATCATTGAGAGCTGGGAAGCCACGAAGGAATTTTTCTTTGCAGATTACAAAGCGTGTGATGTGAGTTGTGGAAGATTACAATAGATGAAGATGGGATAGTTCATGAGGAGACTTGTGAGAATTTTGTTCTGGGAACAATATTGGGGAGAAGTAGAAAACCAAAAGTTAGAAGAGATGGGAAAGATAGTTCGTGAAGAAGTGGGAAAGATCCAAGCCAAGATAGAGGTATTGAAGAAGAATATTGGAAAAGATGAGAGGAGATTGGTAAAGAGAAGCAAGAAGAAGAACGAGGACAACGGAAATAAAAGTAGAAGAAATGAGTGTTGCAGCCTAAGGTGGAAGAAGGAAGATGTGAGAACAGCCCCTACAGATGTAAATGAAGAAGAAAATAAGATGAAGAAAAATGAAGAAGTGAACAACGAAGAGAAGATAGCAGCTGAGGATGGAAATAATGAAGATGTAGTTGCAACCTGGAAGAGTAGTTTGACTACTCAACTCTGGACCTTTGTGATCCTATGCTCACAAATTTTCTACCTGACGTGTCTAATGCAAGAACATCCCAAGCGAACACGTAATCAACATCACTCAAAAAGATTTTTAGTTTAATATCTCAAGATTTTGGAGGTTTTGAGTAAAATCAATTTGTAGGGAACTTGGGGGGCATCATTTCGAGCCTACTTCCCAATTTTTGTTCAATTTGAAGATGTTTGAATTTTTCTTTTCCACCACTCAATTCCATCGATTAGCATAGTTGTGCAAATACAGTCTTCTCATAATTGTTGGTATAATTTCATAAGATTTCCACTGCCTCATGAAAGACAAGAAGATAAAGTTTTGAATATCATAATGTTTATACTTTTCCCAAATAAACTAAATGGTCATAACCATGTGATTTGAGGATTCATTTGAATGTGACATGTATGGTATACTACAACTCAAGGTTTATTAATATGCAAATTGAGGAGCATCATAGCTTAAAATGTCTAAATTTAGGATAGCTCTATGGAATGTGGACAAGTGTGAAGACTGTTGGAACATTTAGAAAATAAAATGCAGCAAGAGAAAATGGTTTTTGGTAAAGATTTAAAATATAGAATAGGGGTGATAGCATTGGAGGAGGTTGCAACTTTAAGGTGGCATTTTAAATTTTAACTACAAATAAAAATGCATACGGTAGAAGATAGAAATCCCACGCAAAGGAAGTTAATTGGGAATTTAAAAAAAAAAAGGGTTAAGCAACTAAGAATCCCACACAACCAAGGGAGAAGTTGAGGGGTCATCGTGTATGGAATTTCGAAGATAAACCAAAGGGACACGCCACAAAAAAAAAAAAAAAATGTGGATTTAATTAAAGGATAGAAGGGGTGTCAACCTGGAGGAGGAAGGGAGGAAGGCCAAGGAGTGGGGAGATTGAGGAAGGAGAGGTAAAGGAGGGAGGGGGGCATGAGACCATGGAAATAGACTAAAAATGGAGATATGGAATAAAGGAATGAAGGAATGGAATGGATAACGGCAGAGAGGGCAACAATGTAAAAGAATCTATGATAAAAGGAAGAGAGGTATTAAAGGAAAGAAAAAAATTGCAAGAAGTTAAATTGCATGGAAATTCGGAAAGATAATATTAAATTGTAAATTGTGGATGCTGGCTCAAATCTATCAATTCATTTGAATTTTCCTTTGATATTTAACATTTTAATGTGGTTGTAAATTGCATTTTGGTGAATAAAATAGTTACCGATTTTAATGGAGAATTGATTAACAATAAAATATTCAATTCAATTATCATTTGTCTCTGCCATAGTTTCAATGATTGTTGGTTTTCACTGGTAATATTATTTTGGAAGTTATCCTACTCCACGCCAAATGGTATCGAAAGCTAGAGGTTCAAGCACATGTATGAATCTTGAGGCAACTCTATGCTAGAACCGATGGGTAGTGTAGAGGATACAAGGTAGAGAAGAGCTCATGTGAGGATTATTGTAGGTAGAGAGGAGCCTTGAGCAATCAAGAGCTAAGCATCTTTGTCTTGATTTTAGCCTGCTGTTGGTTTCATTTGATTATTATTTTAATATCATTTTATTTGGAGTTTTTATATTTTTATTGTTTTGTTTTCCTTTGGCTCACGTGTAACCTCTTTCTATCCCCCTTCCCTTGCCTTTTAGGTTTCTGTCTACAACTCTATCCATTTTTTCCTTTTATATGCTCATTACTTTATCTTGATGTTGATCAATGCAAGTGTGATCCAAAATGTTTTGCAAAAATATTTCACACAATTGAATCTAGAAAACCAACTCAACAATAATCAATATGGATTGTGGAAACTTGATATCACTAAGAGTTGGGAAACCAGGAAGGAATTTGTCTTTGCAGATTACAAAGCATGTGATGTGAGTTGTGGAAGATTACAATAGATGAAGATGGGATGTTTCATGAGGAGACTTGTGAGAATTTTGTTCTGGGAACAATATTGGGGAGAAGTGGAAAATTAAAATTTTGAAGAGATGGGAAAGATAGTTTGTCAAGAAGTTGGGAAGATCCAAGCTAAGATACAGGTATTGGAGAAGAATATTGGAAAAGATGAGAGGATATTGGTAAAGAGAAGTGAGAAGAAGAATGAGGACAATGAAAATAAAAGTAGAAGAAATGAGTGTTGCAGCCTAAGGTGGAAGAAGGAAGATGTTAGAGCAGCCCCTACAGATGTAAATGAAGAAGAAAATAAGATGAAGAAAAATGAAGAAGTGAAAAACGAAGAGAAGATAGCAGCAAACGATGGAAATAATGAAGATGTAGTTGCAACCTAGAAGAGTAGTTTAACTACTCAACTCCACCTTTGTGAGCCTATGCTCACAAATTTGCTACCCAACATGTCTAATGTAGGAACATCCTGAGCGAACACATAATCAACATCACGCAAAAAGATTTTCAGTTTAATATCTCAAGATTTTGGAGGTTTTGAGTAAAATCATTTTTCAAGGAACCTGGGGGCATCATTTCGAGCCTACTTCCCAAATTTTTTTCAATTCGAAGATGTTTGAATTTTTCTTTTTCACCACTCAATTCCACCGATTAGCATAGTTGTACAAATACAATCTTCTCATAATTGTTGGTATAATTTCATAATATTTCCAATGCCTCATGAAAGACAAGAAGATAAAGGTTTGAAGATCATAATGTTTATACTCTACCCAAATGCAAATTAAAATATCCATCACCATGTGGATTCATTTGAATGTGACATGTATGGTATGTTGTAGCTCAAGGTTTATTAATATGCAAATTGAGGAGCATCATAGTTTAAAATGTTTAAATTTAGGATAGCTATGTGGAATGTGGACAAGTGTGAAGATTGTTGGAACATTTAGAAAATAAAATACAACAAGAGAAAATGGTTTTTTGGTGGATATTTAAAATTTAAAACAAGGACGATAGCATGGGAGGAGGCTACAACTTTAAGATGCCATTTTAAATTTTAACTACAAATTAAAAATGCATAAGGTAGAAGATATAAATCCCACTCTGAGGAAGTAAATTGGGAATTTGAAAAACAAGGGATGAGCAACTAAGAATCCCACACAGCTAAGGGAGAAGTTGAGGGGTCGCCATGTATGGAATTTGGAAGATAAACCAAAGTGAGACGCCACAAAACATTAAAAAACTAAGTGAAAATTTAATAAAAGATAGAAGGGGGCATTGACCTGTAGGAGGAAGGGAGGTAGGTTGTGGTTTTTAGTGGGAGATTGCAGAAGTGTGAAGAGGGTTGCGCAGAGGTTGAGGAGTAGCGAGAGAGGGGGCATGAGCAATCAAAGAGGGGTTGCATTGAAATAGACTAGAGATATGAGAAATAAGGGATGTTTTAAATTCATACAAATAATTAAATTACAAGTATGGGGGTGTGCACAACGAAGAGGAAGATAGAAGGTAGAAATAATAATTTATGATAGATTAAGAAGATAGATAGAGGGGGAAACAATATAAAGAA
>VDFB02049645.1:18985-35557 GCA_007258455.2 Sequoia sempervirens
GGGTATTGCTACCATAAGGATGCATCGCAAAGCATCGCCCCAAATCAATCAACCAAGTTTTTGCTTCTAAACCACCTCCAGATCCATCAAATGTAGGTGGTTGTGCCCTCAACAAATCTCGCATATGAACGACAATGATGGCATCCTGCTACACTGTATAATCAACTCTCCTCGGAGATCTATCACGTTCCCTAATCACCTCTTGTTCCACTTCTTGTCTTGGTCCAAGTCGAGCTTGGACCTCTTCCAGTAAAGGGCGTAATTGTGCTCCTTGCACCTCTGACTGTTCCAATATCTGTTCCTCATTTTCCTGTTCCAACTGTGGACCCAATTGTTCTGCTTGTACACTCTAAGAGACTTTGGGAGTAACTTTGGTGGTTTGGCCTACTCACCACCACATTGGCCCTCCCACCATGACCTCCTACCACCCACGCCTAGGCATGATCCCCACACAAAACCAAGACAAGTCTAGTTATAAGACAAACAAAACAAATAATAGGGAAAAACACATCAAACAAATCTAACATCTAAGACGACCTATCGGGCTCATAAATCCAAAGTGCCCAAGAGTTAGAACTTTGGCTCTACTACTCAATCAGAATGCCCCCTTTGGTTACCGTTAAAATAAAGTGTAAAGAATAAAATTAACTGAACAATTTTTTTTTAAAGATTAATTAATTACACAACTACCATAAGGTTTCCAAGACAATGTTACATAAACATAATAAATAATTCCAACACTTTATTTCATAAAAACAAGTACAAATTTAATGCCATGAATGATCCAGTTTACAAAACTTAATACAATCAAATATCCATATGTCTAGATTACAACAAGTGAGATTTCAATGAATCTCAAAATATCAAAATGATGGTACAATGAGAAAGCTCTTATACAAGAGGTAAATATACAAAGAGTATTATGATAACATCATAACAAACTTCCATATCCACGAACACATTCCGCATCCACTGTCACAAACAATGAAGTAACTGGAACCAGTTGCAAGCATAGCATCAACTACATGAAAGTCCAAGGAAGGTATAGCATGGTTTCCTCCCAACCATGTGGAACCCAAAGGCCCACTCCCTCCATGCTAGGAGATAATGACAGGTCCACAAACAATGAAGACAAAACATTACATTTACGTGGCTTACATTCACATTGCGATATAACGATTACAAATCTTAACAAATAAACTCCCAATAACAAAAACACAACTATAGATAATTCAACACAAGGATCACAATCATGGAATAGACAAAGAGTGTCATCACACTGTCGGGATAGGTTACCCTGGTGAATCTTCCTAGACTATTGGCCCTCTCCAAGAGTTACCCTGGTAGTCTCTACCGATTCCCAGCCCCTATGCAAACTAATGTGGAGTCACTTCATCTTTCAAGAAGACAAGATGATGACTAGCCATTCCAGGCCTTCTCAACCTTTTCTCAATCTAAATGAGCATTAAGAAAGTAGGCGAGGCAAACTTTATCTGAGTTAATGTTTAGTTCTACCCAACCCCTAGTACATTAGTTAGGTTTTCACTAAATTTACACACCTACGATAGGTTACCCAGATAATCTCTTAGGATTTCGGCCCCTACCGCAAGCCACTCTTTCTATAACATGACTCAACATAAAAGTCTAGGGGTAGCTACCAAGCGTAAAGTTCAAAACCACAGAGGTTTACATCTTTCACTAGAGACAGAACAAATTCTCGAATATGCTACTATAGACAACGACAAAAAGTGAAAAGCTATACCCCCAAAATAAAGATCATCATAATTGAGCAATATAATTAAAGTGTAATATACTTAAAAATACTTTCTTTTCACTTCCAAAACCTTTGAAGAAATGTAAATAAACATCTTCAACATTGTATATATATATACCCAATAATTTTCAACTTTCAATCTTCATGAATTAAAAATTCATATTAAACAATCTTTTGATATTATTATATAACTAATAATTCCAAAGAAAAAGCATATATTATTATTATTATAGAGAAAGGATAATATAAATCCTTACATCTATAAATCAATCATTTAAGAGTAAGAAGGAAACTAATTACAAATCAAAAACTTATAATCCTTCCTATCACTGCTTTTCTTATTCAAGACTCACATTTAACCTATACTTGTGCTTCATTAATATCAACCAATTGATAGTTACATAACTATGACTTCCTATCAAGGATACTGCCACTGTTATTACATGCAAAGGTAACTCGTACTAGAGTTAAGTAGAAGTTTTCAAATAAATAACATGACTTAAAAGAAATAGACAAGACGCCATGCACCCTGCACATAAGTTATCTAGAGTTAATTATAAGTATCTGTTATGAATAACTAGAAATCTTCATATTGTTACGGTTAAACTATACAATAATCACACCTATACAAATGATTTTATTATGATTTGTGTTTAATGCCATACAATCATTCCAATTGCATGCAAAATCGAATATTCATATAACTATATATTAGTCTAAAAATTAGATATATTATGAAAGATAAAACAGCGCTGATTTCACAAGGAAGGTAATTTATAAGGTAAAAATGAACGAAGATATCCAAGAAAGTAATATTCTAAATAACTATTGTCTTTTTCGCCACTTCTATACAGCCGCACTGGTGCAAGGATAAAATAAATTCTAAGATATAAGAGTTATAGACAATGGATTAATAGATGAAAGAAGATGGCATGCAGATTGATAAGTATTCACAGACGCGAACTAAACAATACTGGTCATAAGAAGAAATGAATAAAAGATTCGACGTTTTAAGGAAGTTTCTCCATTCAAAAGGATATAAGATGAATGAAGAGAAGTTGTTTTCAACTATACAGAAACATTATTCCAAATGACATTTCCAATCACTAGCTACAGAAAATATTCAAAATAAATCTTCCAATCAAGTTTACACAGTAAGATTCATTAGAAGAAGGCTAGGCGCAAATTCAGGTATGAAAAGTTAAAGGTAAATAAACATAGATTTTATCACCAACAGGAAGGTCGACATTAATGCCAGGATATACAATTTAGGAGAAAGTTGCACACATTCTAAATGGACAGAAAATATTAAATCTATATGCTAAGAACCTACAGGTGATATTCAATGAAATTTCCAGCATAATTAATGCGTATTGGCAATGTTATAATCAAAAGATCCAAAATAAGGCAAGTATAGACAGTATAATATTATAATCATTCTATATCTCTATGTGCGCCATATATAGAGATAAGTTTGAAGATTTACAGTTTAAGTATAAATACAAGATTGACTTCAGAGTAATATCAATGACAAAAGAAAATTTGTAATTCATTTCAAAATGACCCATGAATACCATGATTTCACAACTTTATTCTACAGTCATCTAAATGCTTAGATCAAGAATTTTATTAATATCTACTTTTGATAATAAAATAAAGTCTTCATTTGTTTCCTAAAATTTTGAATTCAAGCTAATACAATCATTTCACAGCCAGTTTTAAAAAAAATGATTTCGAATGTGGTATACTTTAATTGTAGATTGTTTTTATTCTTTTCTACTTTAAAGTTCAAATACTCTTCTAATATGTTTCTTTGTGGTTTGTGTAGGTTCAACAAAACAATTTCTTTACAAAACAACAAAATTCAACATTATGTTTTCAAAATTAAACACAAGAATTTAAAACCAAGAAGAAAACCTATTTAAAGTTTGATAACTGGCAGAAAATGAACTCTGAAACTTCCAGTTTGCTATAAATTCACCAAGCTTCGACGAAGAAATTCAAATCAATTAGCTTCTAAATTACACTTGTAAACTAATTCTTAAGATATTTTTTTTTGAACCAATTGCCATGCAAAATTTTCTAAATACTATTGCTGAAAAGTTCTTTTTCGATTCTTCCTATGAATAAAAATTGCAACCCCTCAAAAAATTCATGCAAATCACTCTCAATCATAAAAAATTAACTGATAGATCATTACGCATTGTAAATAGATCAATCAGTTCAACTTATTCTTTAAAATATCAAATCAAATTTTCAACTGCCAATCCAAGATTCATATCTTATTGAAAATATCTTTTCTTTAAAATATCTATTTCCTCATAATTCCAGTTTGCACAAATAAATCAACAATATGTATTTTAATTAAAAACATTTGCAAAGAAATAACTTTCACTTTTAAATTTGATAACTTATTTAATTTAAATTTATAAATTAAATCATAAGAATAAGCATTAAACATTTATAAATTCATTAACATACATTAGTTAAACTTAAATATCAACTCCCAAACACAAAACAATACAAAAAAACACAACAAAAAAAACCAAACAACAACATGGGGTAAAACATAGATACTCACCGATAAAAACGATGGTTCAATAAGGACCACAATACCTCCGAAACAACATAATTTTATTAAGTTAGGGTATGCTCAAACTGTCAAGTAGGTGGAGCCGTTACCCGGTACCTGTATCTGTAGAAAACATCAATGTTAAAACATATGTACTTATGTAAGAAAACACACCGTGAAGAAGAATTGCAGTGTAACAAGGTACTCACGAATGAGTAATGCTACATTGTCTTCTTCATTGACATAGACGAGCAAGATAAATTATAAGCAATTATCTCAATATGGTAACCACATGAAAAGTCATAAGCAAATAAACCATATCATGTACGTGTCTATCTCAGTATCATCAAACTAACACAACCAGATAATCAGGATGTCAATGTATCATCCACGAAGTACAAAACACTATAATATCAAAGTCACCTCTGAAAAGGAACAACATAGTATCATAATCAACTAAAGCATCTATCAAGGAGAATCAAACTAACAGAGTGTCAAAACCGGAGGGACACTACATTTCTTTTACCCAAAATTGATGACACAAAAGGGTTTTAGAGGAGATTCTCAACTTCCACCAATATAAATTATGCTTTTAATTTGAATTTAATAAATAATTATTATTCATTTTCTATTTGAATTACAACTAAAGTCTTGATTGCTAGGCTAATTGAAAAACATTTATAGCTTTCAAATGGTATCACATTTTTTTAATCCGAAACATGCATCATATTCTATGCTTCACATACTATAGGATTAAAAATGAAAATTAAATTTCATGAAGTTTTGACAAAGTTAAGGTGGTCGGACATATGAGTTTTTATATTTTTTAAAAGTTGCAATAAAAATACTTACTTGGGAAAAATATAAAAAATATGTATCACATCAGGACATGAGTCCTCTACTTATATATAAAATATTATAAAAAATATTATTATTTTATTATGGTTAGCAATGGACGGACACCTACTTCTTATTTTTCTCCTAAAATTTAAGTACTCTTTGCAGATTGAAATTTCAATTTTTCACCAAATAGATTTTATTTATTTTTAAATAAACCTAGTAGTTTAGAAACTACATTCAATTTTCTATAGATTCTATTCTTACATATTTTTAATAATATAGATAACTTATTCAAATTTTTACGTCAAGTTGCCTAACAACATTTTTTTGAATTTTTGCCACTTAAGGGCTTGTTTTTCCATGATGATCCTCACATACCCATACGAATATATAAATTGATACCTATATATAAATATATATAAATTTATATAAAAATATAAGGTACATATAAGAATATAACATGTATAAATAAAATATATAAGTATGCATAAATTTTAAAATTAAATAAATTATATTATTTAATTGATTAAAAGAATAAAGGATATATATATATATATATATCAAAAGAATATATGAAAACTTTTAAATAAAAGGAATTATATAAAAATAAAATAAAACAAAATAAAATTGAACTATTAAAATAAAAAATAAAAGAAAGTATAAATATAAATTAAAGTAAAAGCTACTATCATTTAAATATTAAATGAGATAAATTAATTATATATCTATTTAATATTTATAATTTCCTCATGTATATAAGTCAACTATTTAAAAGAGTGAATTATAGATATAATTAAAATTAAATTGAAATTTAAAAAAATCTATGTGTACTTAAAATAGAAGAATAAACATATATAATAATAAATAAAATAAAACACAATAACACAAGTATTATTAAATTAAAAGAGAAAACTTAAAAAATAAAAGGAGATGTAAAAATAATTTCACACACATATATATTATAATATTATATTTTATATTATACTTATATATACTCATATACATATATTTATATATCTTTATCACTTCCATTTATGGGCTCTCGATTGATAGAAAGTAAATAAAAAGAATCCACCACAACATGGAATGTGGAAATTAAAATTTGATGGTGCTTCTAAAGGGAATCCAAGTCCCTCTAGGCTAGATGCATCATTATGACCATTCAAGAAAATTGGTCAAAGTGGAACCAAAAAGGCTTTATATTGGCACAAATAGTGAAGCTAAAGTAAAGGAACTTTTATTGGGACTAAAGATAATCAAATATTATAATTTGTTGATAATTTTTTCATAGAAGGTGATTCAAAGATGATTTTATGTCTAAGGAAAAATCACTCAAATAATTATAAAATCAAGAATATACTTAAATTCATTCCTAATTTCTCTATACATCATTGTTATAAAGAAAGAAATTTTGTGACCAATTTCCTTTTGAATAGAGGGATCAATCAAATGAAAGACTTATTGATAGTTGATGAAGCCTCTTGATGGCCATATTTTCTACAAAAATATAAAAAATTATTCATTTTTAGTCATTTATCCACCTCAACTTCGATCATGGTTAAGGAGTATTCACTTGCTTAATCATTCATTGTAAAGAATTTATGATGGCACCATAAAGTACAATTTTGTTCATGCAGTTTTCAATTTCCTTGGAAAGGGATAGTGCTCTTTAAGATAGAAGATGACACTCATGACACCATTGTGAGTGGTTTGATATAGTCCAATACTTTTCTAAAGTCAAGCATTGATAAAAAAAAATATTTAGTTTATGGTTTTTTCTAGGATTTTAATAATGTATAATAGGTATAGTTTTATGTGTATATAATGGGAACAATTTGGTATTTTCTTGGCAACTTGTATGTTCAATGAAAGTAATAGTTAGTCTCATGCTATTATGTGTATTGTCTAGGATTCTGCTAAGGAGTCCTAGGAGCTGACATATGCCTCTTTATTCCATGATCTTCACAAAATTTGTTAAACTCGTTGGAGGTGAACTCTCCACCTTTGTCAAATCTTAAACACTTTATTTTTATATCTATTTCATTCTTAACAATAGCGTTAAATGCTTTAAAAAATTATCTAGAGCTTCTAATTTTCCTTTGAGAAAGGTTACCCAGGTCATTCTAGAGTAATCATCAATTAACAACATGAAATACTTATCACCTTGAAAGCTTCCTATTCATGTAGGTCCACATAGTTATGTATGCACCAACTCCAAAGGTCCTATAGTAGAGTATTCTTTGATTTTGAACCTCTTTCTTGTTTGCTTCCCAACCTAACATTTCTTGCAAATTGCATTGATAGGCTTTGTAATTCTTCGTAGATCTCTCACAGCTTGAGTTACAGAGATGATCCTTACTGGGATACCAAATTTTATGTGACACATTCTTCTATGTCACAGCTAAATTTCATTGATTTGAGTCATAAAGAACTTACCATTAGCACATTTGCGCTGATAAATATTTCCTTATGTCCTTGTTCCTACAACAACCAAAGTTCTAGTGCTTCCTTTTTTGATCTCACAACCATCATCCTAAAACACAAAGTTATATCCTATACTACACATTTGTCCTACACTTAGAAGATTATGTTGGAGACCCTTGAAATAAAGAACATCATCTATTTTATTATTCCCATCAAAACTAATTAAACCTTTTTCATAGATCTTAGTAGATGTATCATCACCAAAATTAATAAGACCACCTTCAAACTTCTTAAGTTTAACAAACTTAATCTTATCACCAATCATACAGTTTCAACATTCGCTATCATATTTCCAATAGTTTTTCTCCTCTCTTGAATGAAAAGTAGTCACCATAGTCCCTTTGATATTAAAACCTATTTCTAGAGAAGTTCCCTTCATACATCTTTTTGAGTCAATAGAATTAGTTCCAACATTTAGAGCCATGAACACACATTCATCATTTTCTTCATTTGGGTAGTTAGATTCGGGTAAAAGTACAAAGTTGTGTCACACTTTTATAAAGGAATTGGCCAACATAGATCTAAATTTTAAACTTGAATCGATAGAAAGTGGCATATATGTTTTGAATTTTGAAATAATGTAAACTAATAAAATGTTTATTTTTTAGTGTATTTTATGTTTGTATTTTTAACAAAATTAAAAAATTATTTGAATATTGATTTTTATAAATTAACACTATAATTTAGTTGCTCATAAAATGTTGAAAAATGACGTTACATGAGACATCAAGCTTTATATAGTAAATTTTATTTTTTTGTCTTTAATTTTTTTGTGTATATTTATAACTTGAAACTTTAGGGCATGGATATATTTTTTTGTAACTTTAATAAATATATATTTTTTTTAAAAAATTGAATGTGCGTATATTAAAACATGGCTATTTCCACTCGACGTCAAATTTTATATTAAATATTTATCTAAAGTAGAAAACAAATTATAATATCTTAATCTAGATTCTTTTATCTAGGGCATCATATTTTTTATTTTATTTTTTACTAAGTTTTAGTATTTTTCTTGACATGATAATCAACCTAATATTTTTGTGTTGATAACCTACTTTTAGTAAAAACTAAAAATAAAATATAATTAATAGTTGAACTATTAAAATAAATAAATATGTAAGAACTACAATTATGGATCTACAAAAGGGTATTTTTAGATTTTAAAAAAAATGTTATTTATATGAGTAGGAGTTGTTCAAACATAAAATTTTCAAATAATATCATTTTTTAGTAAATTTCCCATGGTGCTACATATGCATTTAGCCAACAATTTTAGTTGGAAAAGTTGTGGACATATTTAACTTATCAAGAATGAATCTTACTAGATCATATGTTTGAACAAAATTGATTTTTAGATATAAATACTAAAATTCACTTGTGCTGATAAGTTAGCTGAAAGTGTGACACAACTTTGTACTTTTACCTATTCATCATTAGATATGCTAGCATCTTCTTTAAAATAATAAATCTTTTTGATAAATTTACCTTTATTATCCTTGTATTTGTCATTTAAAACTTTGGCTAGACATTTTGAAGCATACTAGACATTTTGAAGCATAATGACCTATTTTTCCATAGTTAAAATGTTTGAAAGGTAACTTACCTTTGTATTTTCTAGTGCCCTCCTTTAATCTTCGTACAAAATTTTCTTCTACTTCATTAAAGTTCATTTGAATTTGATTCATCATTCTTCTCTCCCAATTCAAAAGCAGTTAAAGCACTAAACAATTGATCCCTACTATATTGATCCAAATGTTGATCCTCTTCAATAGAAGAAACTTTAATGCTATGAGATTTAGTAAGAGTTCTTAATACCTTCTTTACCAACTCATTTTCCTCTAGCTTTCCACCAAGTCCATTCATAAAATTGACAACTTCATCCACTCTATGCATGTAGCTTGAAATATCATCATCCTCTGACATCTTTAGGGTTTCAAACTTGTTCTTCAGATTTGGCATCTTTGCTTTCCTGACCTTATCATCTCCTTCATAGATGCTTTCTAGCTTCTTCTAGATCTCTTTAGTAGATTTGTAGCCCATTATCAAGTCACAAGTTTTGAATCAACAAGACCACTCAAAAGAGCATTCCTTGCTTTTCCGTTGTTCTCATAAGCCTTGATCTCATCATCACTTGTCAAACCAGTAGTAGGCATGGTATATCCATCTTCAAATAACTTCCATCCTACTCTTCCAAAATACATAATTCATTCCATCAAAAAAGGACCTTATTTCCTGTGTACCATTCGGATCCACCTTAAGAGTTTAATATTCTTCCAAGGAACCCTAGTTTGAGAACAATTGTTAGACACATAAGACAAAAAAAAGGGGGGAATTAGTTGTACATTAAAACATAAAAACCCTTATTAACATTCAAATCCTTATTTTCCTTCAAAGCATGAAACAAATTTAGCATGAATATAAATAAATGAAACAACAACACATCAAACACCATGCATAATAAAAATGAGATTTAAGTCAAAAACCCAATAATGGAAAAACAATGGTGAGGATTAGCTCACAATATAAATGTATATAAACACTGAATATAATAGGCTCACTATTGGAGGGATCACTTTCCCAAGGACTCACTATCCAGAAAGAGAGAAGGGCTCACTACCGATGGCTCACTGCTAGATTGGAAAGAAGAACGAAGAAGATTGTTACAAAGATAAATCTATATATGAACAATAATAAGATCCACCAAAAAAAATCTGTAGACCATCCACAAACTTTAGTTCACTATCTCTAGTAACTTTAGGTACACTAAAAATGTCAACACCTTCTTCTTGTTGCTTCTGGTAGCCTTAATCATTAAAGCTCACATTTAGATCACAACATTTGATCACATTTTGCACCACAACAAAACACACTACTTCTCTAATAATTTTCTTTTTATTTATACCATTCACAACTTCAAAAACATCAAGTTAGCTACAATAAGATGTATGTCCCTCAAATGTGAAAACACCAAGTAGGTTAACACCAAACACTTTCCTAGTTGGTGCAGGGGCACCATTAAAATGGATGATGATTTTAAATAGGCTTTAGGAATTTTGTTATATCTTTGAGTTATGGTGCTAAATAAGGTCATTGAGACCACTCTTTGATTTATTTAGGCTTAACTTAGTCCTAATAGGTGTTTGGAGGAGTCATTTTATTAAACAATGTTGAAATTTATCAAGATTACTCAAAATTGCAAATTACATGTAATAAGGGGTTTTAGAGGATTTTGGTGAATAAGGTCCTAGTTTATGTTGAATAAGGTCTAGTGTGATCATTAAAGGTGTATTAGGTTGATTTAGAGTCACTTGGGGCCACAAATGCAAATCTTGCAAAATATAGCAAAATATGTAACAATATTGTCAACAAAGTTGTAAAGAAATGTAATTTTGCATTCAACAATCACAAGGAGGTTTAAAAGGTAGTTGATGGTATTTTTTCATTGGTTTTGGGTGGAATAACCTTTAAAAAGGTGAATCACATCATTGTAATGGTCGGCTAAGATATTTGGAGAAGAAAATTAATAAAAAGCTTTGTTAAATTCTCAGAATTTCCTGTTTTCTTGTCTTTTCCAGACTTGTACGGGTCTATACAAGCTTTTCATGGTATGAAACTTTTATTGGATGTTGGTATATGTTTCTACTATCATCTAAAGTTGGTTTGAAGTCTTAAGATAGGAATTTGTAAAAGATATTTACATCTTACTGTAACTGCCCTATTTTCTGTGTTAGAGGGTTTTGAAGAAAACAAAATGATATTCTAAGCCTTCCACCTACTGTACTAACCTGTGTCTCAGTGGAAATGCTTCTCTTAGGATGTAATAATGTTTCTTTTTTTATTTTTCAACTTGTGAGTACGTGGAAAGAGAATATGGTGATGCCATAAGACCAATCAAGTTGTTTTCCATGTATAAAAAGGGGTAATGAGGGGTGGTTTTGTG
Source organism: Sequoia sempervirens (assembly GCA_007258455.2). Taxonomy (NCBI): domain Eukaryota; kingdom Viridiplantae; phylum Streptophyta; class Pinopsida; order Cupressales; family Cupressaceae; genus Sequoia; species Sequoia sempervirens. Next base: position 30,599 of record VDFB02049645.1, read on the forward strand.
AAAATGTGTTTGGAATTGTTCATGTGATGGTTTGTGAAGTTGTTTCAGGGTATTTGAAGGCTGATAGAAGTGTCGGTTGGATCAAATAAGCATGAGAATGCAAATTTCTATAAAACCTTTGTTTTAAGCATATAAAGGGAGGGTTTCTTAGATCAGCATATATAAGGGCTTGAATATGAGTTCTAAAGGTGGAATCAATGGTTTTTGGGAATTTTTATTTCTTTCCCAAGGTTTCAATGGTCTGTGTTAAGTTTGAAGGTATGTTGCTTTGTAAATTCAGCCTAATTTGAGTAGCCTAGGCAGGGGGTGTTGTATTGAAACTCATAGTTGCTACAAAGGAACCCTATGAAATATCTTAGTATGTTGAAGAACTTGGTAAAAGGTGTCTGAAACTCCAACGGTCTGAGGTCTTGAGGTGTTTGTAGAATTTGATATCTATTTTTCATGTTTGGAGCCCTATAAGGGTTTTGAGGGTGAGTTGATGTCTAAAAGCTAAGATCCTTTGGAAGAGCATTTACCTTGTTTATTTGTGATTAGGCTGAAGTTTTTTAGTGTGTTCACCACCCCTCTACATCACTAGTGGAAAGAAGTGAAGGCAAACCAAACCAATGGTTAAACAAGACCCAAATATACACCAACATTCTACACCACACTTCCACAAGTATCTAAGCACATTTATAATTAGTGCTAACACACCAGGTTGGCCAAACCTATATTAACACCCTTAAGCTTGATTCAATTCATGCTTCACCGGGTTCGAAAACTCACACATGCCATATAGCAATACCAAACAACATTTTGGAATAGTCCATCACCAACATAATATACAATTCAACACTATTGCAACCACATACAATTGAAGAACACAACCATCCTGGGTAACTAGTTAAACTTCCACAAACAACTCATGAATCCAACCGCACGGAGCAGCAAAACATGAACTAATCCAAGGGTAGATAGATATAGATAATATTAGCACGAACTCTCAAACCTACAAGACAAGAAACCTCAACACACAGAAATGCAAAGCAATTCCATTTCTCCTAGATAACTTGCTTCACAGTCTACACACTAGTGAACACAACTTTTGTCGCACGATCCAAAACCTAAAAATTTGGATATAGAACCTTTGTACACCTCTGATCATCATATGCAAACTACATAAGCATAACTTCAATACTGAATAAATATAGAGCATAATACAAAACGCCTCTCTGTCACACTATACACTCTTTATTCAAATTTTCTCAAAAGCACCTAGAAACCAAGAAAATTAAGCACTTTCTCAACACTACCACAACATTTTCAATACCTTCTCAACATCTCAACCACACTAGAGGTTGAAATCCATAAGTACTTACTCATCATAACTACACAAGATGTTGGCATCAATGACAAAACTAATGACAAGCCTCTAACATAATTCATATAAGTAATACCTCAAGAACCAAACAAAGAAATGAACTACACATTATGTGTCAAGGGGAACCTATGAATCTTCAATTAACTAATATCATCATAATTAGTCTTAATAATAGAAGGTAAAAGTACAAAGCTGTGTCACACTTTTATAAAGGAAAAGATCAACACTAATCCAACTTTTAAATATGAATCACTAAAAAGTGATATATATGTTTTGAATTTTGAAATGATGTAAACTAATAAAATATTTATTCTTTAGTATATTTTATGTTTGTATTTTTTTGAAATTTTTAAAAATTATTTAAATATAGTTTTTTATAAATTAACACTATAATTTAGTTGCGATAAAATTATGAAAAATGAAGTTACATGGGATGTCAATTTTATATAGTAAATTTTTTTTTTTTCCTTTTTTTTTTGTGTGTGTTTATAACTTGAAACTTTAGGGCATGGATATATTTTTTTGTAAATTTTGATAAATATATATTTTTAAATAAATATTAAAATGTGTGTGTATTAAAACTTAGTTGTTTTCATTCGATGTCAACTTTCATATTAATTATTTATCTAAAATAGAAAAAAATTATACCATCTTGATATAGATTCTTATATCTAGGGCATCATATTTTTTTCAAATTTTTTTAATAAGTTTTACTATTTTTCCTTGACATGGTAATCAACCTAATGTTTTGTGTTGATAACCTACATTTAGTAAAAATAAAAAAGGAAAATATAAATAATAATTAAACTATTAAAATATATACATTTTTTAAAACTAAACTTATGGATCTACAAAAGGGTATTTTTATATTTTTTAAAAAATATTTTTTTACAGTAGAAGTTGTTGAAACATCAATTTTTTCAAATAATTTTCTTTTTTGGTAAATTGAACTCAAAGTGGTGATAAATATGTATTTAGCCAACAATTTTTGCTGGAAAAGTTGTGGACATATATAACTTAGCTAGAATGAATCTTACAAGATCACATGTTTGAACAAAATTATTTTTTAGTTAAAAATACTTAAATTCACTTGTGTTGATAAGTTGGCCGAAAGTGTGACACAACTTTGTGTTGATACCCTAGAATATTATCAAACAAGTTCATATTTATCTCTAATTCATACAAAATATGTATACATTGGATATCATGAACAACCATAACCTAGGAGGATGTATATATATACAATAGTATAAACAATTTTCGGATATGTTATGATTATGTTTTTAACAACACTGTATATGAAATTAAAAAAATTATACAATCATAACTTGGGGTTAAAGGAAACATATTAGAAACAAGAAAATGTAGCATCTAATGAAGTTAAAAAAAAAAGGTAGTAATCTTTACATCATGACATACCCTAAGGTGTGTTCACCTTAAGTTAAACATCCCACAAGCCATAACTATCAGGAAATGAACATTACTATTAAAAATTGATATATATGCACTTGCTAATTTACAATTTATAGAAAAATTTTACCAAAATAAAATCTCTTATTGTTTATATATGGTGTCATTTAGTATTCAACTTTTATTTAAATTTATTGATACCTAATCTTTTGTGTCCTTATTTTTTTCAAACATATTGTCAAAACATTTTAATTATTAGAATCAACATTATATTTTGATTGATACTTGAAAGGCCAAACAATAGTCATCATACTATATAGTATTTAACCATCTACTATAAGAGACACTATTATGAATAAAATTATAATACCCATCAAACATTTATATCTTCACCAAAAAAGATTGTTTCAATTGTAATCCTCATTAAAAGTAAATATACAAATATAATAGAAACATGGAGAGTCAAAAGATAGAAATGAAAAATATAATCTAAATGTGCAATTGATAATGTTTTGCTAGAGAGAAAACTAGAAAAAACAAAAAATATACCATCTCAAGAATTTCTTTCTATAGAGTTGTAGAAAAAAGATAGTAAAGAATACAATTTATAGGCATGTCATCCATTAAATTTATTATTGGTGATATGCAGATTTTTCTTTCATTGGATGATGTTCAATTGTGTTGCATCATTTCATTGGGCAATATAGGAATTGATAGATAGATGTGAATCTTTTTGAAATGTTCTTTTTTTTTTTTATTCTATGTAATTTTTTTGGCAGCTTGATTATTGAGTTTTGCATATTTGTTGATATAATTGTTGGCATTTACAATAGAATTGTCTATTTATTCGGTAAATATTACTTAGAAGATGTTATGTTCATGTTAATATTTGGAACACATTAAATTTTTTTGATGGGATAGTTGGTATGAAATATTGTTATAAAAGGATTAGAACTTTGTATTACATGTAAAGTTATTGATTTTTATCGTTGACTTTTGTGTAAAGATTCATGCTTTCTCTTCCATTTCTTTCTACTATGGAGTTTTGTTCCTTGATTTGTGTGTATAGATTCATGATTTCTCTTCCATTCTTTTCTACTATTTATTCATTGCAACACTATTGCTACTTTATTCATTTTATATTTTTGCTTTGCACAAATACAATTTAAAAAAGCTTTGTAGTATAATCTTATTTTGAATAACAATCCAATATATATTTGTCACAATTAATATATTATTTCACATTTAAACCTTATATTAGCATACATCATGTCAATTTTGTAGAGAAACAATGTGTACAATTTATGCCATACCACAATATTGACAATGAGTTTTATACATTTGAACTCTCACACTTATTTGATAAAACATATTCTATTTATTGAATATTTTGAAACCAAACAATGGTTGAATCCATTATGATAAATATTTGAATTGAATAATTAATAAATATATATTATATTTATAATATTTTAAAATGACAAAAACACTCAAAACATCATATTATAACTGTCCAAATAAAAACTAAAACAAAACAACATAATAACTCATAAATTGATTAAAATCATTTTTAATAATTATAAAATAATAAATAATAATTTTAAAATAAAGAAAATAATTCATAAACTAATATATCTAGACATTTAGTAAATAGATTCATTCAAGATATTTGTTGGTGTAATTAAATGTGTTGTACCTTGTCCTAGGTCATGATTACACCTTAGTTAAGTTTACTTAGGGACCACATAGGAGGTTGTTGGAGAATTTCCACTTTTGGTGGACTTGACATGTCATTACTTTATCACTTCCACCTTTTGTGGACACATCATGTGATTATCTCTCCACCTTTTGTGGTGATTATCACATTATCCCTTCCACTTTAAGGTGGAGTGATAGCTCTTCATAGTTGTCTCATGTCATAAGATTATGACACTTGTCATAATCTTATGCCCTTCTATGTTCTCACCTTGGCTATATAACCAAGGGGTCTCCTATGTACTTTTGCATAGCATTGTATCATTCCATCATATTTGCATTATTGGCAGAATACAGTTTATTCTTGTCATATTTCTTCTATCTCTCTTATGCTTGTGCTTTCTATTAGGCCTCTAGATATTGGGTGGCTACCTTCATAGCTAATTCTTACATGGTATCAGAGCTATTGGAATGCCTTTAGATTGTCATTT
>VDFB02049645.1:35657-49062 GCA_007258455.2 Sequoia sempervirens
TGGGTGCATTGCACCTTTTAAAAAAAATTAATGTTATTTTATTGATATAAATTAATTGTAGAAAATTGTAGTTAAGTTAAATGTTAGATTTAAATATTGTAAAATTAAAAGTTATTTAATTAATTAAAAGGGATAAGTTAATTAATTTAAATAAATAATGTTGTCGATAATGATAGATTATTTTTTTCAAAAAATTAAAATTATAAAATTCAAAGATATTATGTGAAGATAAATATTAAAATAAATGAATTTTTAATTAATCTAGAGGGATAAATGTGAGCTTTAAAATAAATAAAAAGGAACCAATGCATGTTGTGGATTTTTCAAAAAGAAAGAGCTTTATTTATTTTATTATTGTGAAAAAGAAGAAGTTTTTCTTCACGAGATGGTTTTTTGGTGTTTTTGGGAAGAAGTAACAAGGGTTTGAAGAAAAAGGGTGTGTTTCTCTATTAATTTGTCTATAAAAGAAAAATAAAATAGATTGATTTAAAATTTAGCTTGAAGAGGAGATTGGAGAAAGATTGGCTGAAGAAGATTACTTTCAAGAAAGGAAGAAGGTTTGTCGTGCTTGTGGTTTTGACATCAAAAGTAGGACTTCAGGTTCCCTTTTTGTTCCATTTAATTCTTTTGTTTCTGTTAGTTTCTATAAAAAAAAATGAAAATCTTGTCTATCGTGCATGAATTTGATAATTATATTTAAAGAATATTGTGTTTTGGAAATTTTGTTTTTGGTGAAACTTTAGAATCTTCTCTAGAAAAACTATTGAAAACCCTCTGGTTCTTTTCCAATAAATTTAGTTGTGAAATGTTCATTTGGAGAAAAATAATTTATGTTGGGGTTAAAACATGCATGCCCAAATTTTTGTTTTGACTAAAGGGAAATCGGACTATTGTTATTTTCATTTTTTTTTAATGTATTTATGTATATATAAATATATATATATATATATATGTATATATATATATATGCAAATATATATATATATATACTTATATAAGTCTGTGCTAAGGAAATATATACATTTTTGTTCTTTTAAAAAAAAAAGTGCAGTGTGACAGAATTACTTTGGGATCCTAGGTTTCTGAACAACTTAAAAAAAATTATATAAAAACATATATATTAATGATTTTATTTTTTTTTGGAGGGGGGCGGGGTCGATTGTCACCGTACTACCCTTGCTTCCCTTGGGGGACTATGTGCAGCCCACCACAACTGTGCACAACAACCGTTGGCTATTGGGCGCAGCCATGGTGGGGGTTGCAGCCTCCCCATATGGGAAGGTTCACAGTCCCTGCACAAGGGCTAAGTATTATTTAAAGTTTTAAAAAAAAAATTATAAATTTAAATTCATTTAAAATTAACTTTATTTATTCTATTTTAATTTAATATATATATAGGTAGATATATGTAATGGTTATATTGTTAATTTCATTATGCTAGTTTAAATATTTGAGTTTATATAAAATATATATATGTGTATTATATATATGTGTGTGTGTGTATACCTATAATAGGATATGTGTATATGTATATATATAGATATACATATATGTATATTTTTATATTTGTGGAATTATAGAAAAATCTTGTGATGATAATTTCAATGTTTGGTGATATGGTATGATCATCTAAATTAGAAATAAGCATTGTTAATTTTAATAGATTTAATTGAATGATTTTGGGTGAATTGATTATTTACATTTCTTGGTAAAATTGTGTATGGAGATATGTTAAATTGTGTTTGTTGAATTATAGCATACTTGAGTACGTAATTGTTTACTCTTGAATTTTTGTTGAGTCAATTGTGGTTTTCGCTTAATTGGGTTATGGTCATGTGGGAAAACCTTTAAGTTAGTTATCCTTCTGTAGGAGCTTAAGTTGTTATTTAAGACTTCCAGAGACATGGAGAAATGATGGTTTTATATATGGTCTTTTAATTTGATACTTGTCCCTATTTGACTTTAATTGTGATTTTAAGTTTACACCTGGGTTGTACCCATCTTCATGTGTGTTTATTCATATGATTATTGACGAGATTATTTTTCATCGTGGATGTTCCATTTGTGATTCCTATTTCTTGTTGGTACAACCGCTTGGAATTTGATGTTATGTTTTGGCTTTCTAGGGAGAGTGGCTCTACGTGGGCATTGGTGCACAAAGGGGATGTCAGGATAACCCACGTTAGAGTTAGAGTAAGTGATAACCTAATTAATTAATTAGGGGGTGGATAGTAAAACATTAATAAGATAATTGTGGATGCCTCATCCACCTATTAAGGCTTTCACAAACTAAAGGTGGGCTGAGAAGGTCGTGGTTGGAAAGATCGTTGGTTCGTCTCCACAAGTGGTTAACGGTTCCGCACGAGTCACCCTATGGGGTCGACACCTAGAGAGGTTGTCAGGATAACCATAGATGGGGGTCGGTGCCTAGAGAAAGGTAATCAGATAACCCATGTAAGACTGTGCGATGACACTCTCCTCTAGCATTCCCTTGAGTTGTTTTATTGTTAGCCTCTCAAAGTGGACTTTTGATATTATGTTTCCTTTGTGTTCTCTTTCTTTTCATGTTTGGAGTTTAGTCTTGTGTTTTTGTTTGAATGTTCTTGGTCGAGGATCCCTCCTTATTTACTCCTAGCATGGAGGTGGTTGGGTGGAACGTGCTACGCACCCCGTTGGGTCCCCTATCATGTAGTTGTACCTTTCAGTGCAAAGTTTTGCAGAGATAGCTTGATCCAAAGTTCATATGTTTCTAGATGTGTATTTGTACTTTAGTTGTACTTTTGTATTGATGTATTACTCCCACATGTGTTGGGAAATCTTACGAGGTAATCTTGTGTATTTTCTCAATGAGATGTACCAAAATAATTGATGTAATGTATAATCATACTATGTAAATCATTTTGGAACTGCAATTATAAATATTGTTAATGTTGTATTGTATCTGAGGAAATATGTTCTTTATATTTCCAAGTTCAATTTATTATGAATGCATGTATGGTTTCTATATGGTTTATTCTTGTCACATTATTTATCATTAATAAATGTTTAAATGAAGATATGTGAATGAATGGGTTACGTTAGTAGAATTGGTAATTACATTTATCAACTTTGTTATGGGATTGATTGCGTAATGTCACCTTGTGTACCCCAAAGGACTTAGGTGTTTAATTTGTAATCATTAGTTATGTTATATGCATTAGTAAACTTAGTGTTCAATCTTTATGTTTAAAAAAAAAATTGTTGCAATTTTAGTTGTCCTTTGAGGTTTGCGCGATGGGGCATTACAACAAGACTCAAAATCCCTTTGCGAGATTTGCAAATGTGGATGTTCTTGACAAAATTATTTGGCTACATTCCAAAAAATGTGTAGGATACAGTGTACGATCTCTATTGCCAATTTATAACTTTAAAACATCTTTTACGTTCAGTGATACTCTAGAGTGAGAATTCCAATATTGTTCAATTTGCATCTTTACATTATCGGTTAGCTTTTTATCAACATGTGGAAGCCTCCCACTAAAATCCCACATATCATTTTGGAGAGCACTATTGATTCTTCCTCTTCTTGATAGTGTTATATTCAATGTTTTACGATTTAAGTTAAAATAAATACAAGTTTGTCTCATTAAACGAGCATTTTTCAAATGATGGATTACTAGTGAGGTTGTGATCACTCTTCGAGCAGCCCTTTTATCTTTTTCCTTACTAGTCTTTCTAACAGAGGTTAGAGCATTAAAAAGATTTTTTACAATAAGACTATTTTTTCCCCTTTTTTTGTGAGATGAATCTTCAATTTTTTTAATAATGGTCTCATTTTGTAAATCTTAAGTAATTACACAAAAAGTTGCAATTGTTCAGTTAATGTCTTATTGGAAAATAATTCATTGAACAATTTCATAGCCCACAAACGAATCGTTTGTTGTGACCTTTTTCCTTAAAGATTATCAATTATGTTCTCGTCTATTTCAACCAACCATTTAGGGGTTCTTTTGTAATTAGGTGTTGCATAAGGTTCATTTTCAACATTTTCATTTTCAACCATATTTTCATTTTCAACATTATCAATTACAAATTCATTTTGAACAACATTTTCATTGTAAAAAACAATTTAATTTTCAACAACATTTTCATTTTCAATAACAATTTCATTTTGAATACATTTTCAACAACATTTTCATTCTCAATGTTGTTCGCATTTTCATTTTCAATTTCAATGTTTTCATTTTCAATTTGAATATGATGTTCAATATTTTCAATTCCTATTTCATCTTTACTTGAATTAACATTCAATGGCCGAGAAGAAGCTTCAATTTGAATATTTTGCATACCTTATCTTCTTTTCCTATGACTTTCTCTATCTTTTTCTCTATATACTTCAATTTTATCTGTTGTAAGTTTCCTTTTACCTTTTCTCTTATGTCATCTATTGCTCCCCATTGCACAAACAAAAAAACACACACAAATGATTGGAATTCTACAAAAAGTGTAAGTGAATCTTTAAAAAGTTGAATTTCATCTAATGCAGACATAAAACATGAGATTTTTGCAACAAAAAGAATGTAGGGATTGTTGAAATACTCAAACGATCTCTTTTTTGTTTTTTATGTAACTTGAAAAACGGATATCCGTTATTAAACGGATATCAACGGATATTTCGGGATACGGACGAGCAGTTGGGTTGGCTGGCAGCGCATGTTTGGCGCGGATGACGCGGACATTGGTGGCCGGTTGCGGCAGATATGCGCAATATATTATATACATATATATATATATTAATATATACATATATATATATATATTAATATTAATATATTTTGCTATGTAATCCACTAATACACAAAATGGATATCCGACAATAATGGATATCTGTAATAAACAGATATTTATTATTTGAACTTTAAGAATTATGATTTCTTTTGACATATGATATATAAATATTATATATTAATATTATATTAATATGTATATTAATATATAATATATATTATTATATTATTATATATATTAATATATATAGTATATATTAATATATATTATATATATAGTATAATATAATCTATTATACCAATTTGTGGAAATTACTCAATGTATAATTTTATTGAAGAAACTGTTCATACAACATGCATACATGCATACATATTTTTAATCATCCAGATTGCTTGAGACCTAGGAGAGAGCATACGTCTGATATGTAAGACTCAGGACCTTGACTTAGACTCTAGACTCTAATCCAGAAATCTTTCGATGCCTAGAATGAGGCATCCCTAGTAATTTATAGAAGGGGTTGAGCTTGTAACCTCAAAGAATTTTACAATATATTTGGAATCCATCCATACGAGAATGACACATGTCCCACCACATACCACACTATGGAGTAGACAGTTGTTAGGTAGTCTGTCATAAACACTAACATAGTGGAGGAAAAGAAAGACAATCACTTTTTGGACACCCGTGAGTGAGAAGGGCCCACTTAACACCTGTAAGTGGCTACAGGGATCATGATTTTTATGATAGGGTTGCTTCATGTTGTCACTTCTTAACATGGGTGACATCACGGTACAAACAAGCCCATGTGCTAGCTCTAAGGGAAAGGTATTGGTTCCATCAATTATGTCGGTAAAGGAGCAAAAGCTAGTTATCGGTCTTGAGTATAGGCATTGAACACATAATCTCTTTGTACAACATAATCTTGGGAATATACTTGATCCATTTCGATCTTTCTAGCCACAGTTACAGGTTTGAGAGTTTCTCCAGGTCTTCAATTTGAACTCCTGGGTACCATCTTGCTTCTAATGGATATAACTCAATTTTGGGAAAATCATATCCAATGTGAGGATAATGTGTTAAATATTGATCCATGTATTGAGTCATTTTCCACCATAATCGAGGATGGATATATTCTAAGAACTCCTTCATATCTTCATTGAACCTTGAACCAATTAAATCTATGTATTCTTCAAAGGAATCTTGGTGGAAAATAATCCTACTTATTATCCCAAACTTAAGACATTTAAGGAAATTCATATTGCTTTTCTTGGACCAATTCATTCCAAATAATCCTCGTATTTTGACACGGATACAGCTATATCTACTACACTAATGCCTTATTGGGGCATCTTGTAATCCTAGAAGTGCTAAGAAGTCTCTTTCTTCATCAGAATCAACTAATCCTTGTTCATGGTAGTATTGAATAGTTTGTATGAGTTCTCGGAGCCACTTATTAAGGAAAAATTATTCAAGTAATTTGACAACTATATCCTCTGGCAAGTAGGGGAGAAACCTTTTCTTTTCTTCATCTTCTAAGTCCTCATCATCTTCATGGACAAACATTGGAGTTCCATCTAACCTGTAGAATGAAGGGCTTTTGAAAACAAGACCAGTATAGATTGATCCTACAAGTTCTTTGGTTAAGGCATCTGCTAATGGATTATTCTCACCTTTTATCCATTCTATATCAAAGTTATAACTAAGAAATTCAAAATACCATCTAGCTACTCTTCCTTGGGCAATTTCTTTATTGGGCTTCTTCTTTAAGAAACTTCTCATTGCTTGACTATCTGTGCGGACAATAAATCTCACTGGTTTAAGGAAAATTTTGAATTTTTCCATACCTTTCTTTATAGCCAATATTTCTTTTTCATAAATATGATATCTACTTTCAATGTCAGTGAAGGTTCCAGATCTATAACCGTAGATACACCTTTTTCCATCTTCTTCTTCCTGTATGAGCACAACAGACCATGTTGTGTCAGAAGCATTAGTATACAAAAATAATGGTAAATCTGGAGTTGGGATTTGGGGAAAGTGTAAATTTTGACACTTAGATTTAATCCTTTGAACTACTTTAGTTGCCTTCAAAGACCATCCTTCTTTTTTCCCTTCTTTGAGGTGCTCCTGTATGGCTTTCCTATCTTCTGCCAATCCTTTGTAAAAGGGTGACACATAGTTCAAACATCTAAGAAACCTTTGTACTTGCTTCTTATCTTCTAATATATCAAGAAATTCTTGGATACGCTGGAGAATATATGGTTGTAGCTGGACTAATCCCTTATTAAGGTGAAGACCAAGGAAATCTACCTGAGATTTACCAATTACCATTTTATTAGTAGTTAAACATATTCCATATTTTTTAATAGTTGTATAAAGCTCCTCCAGGTGCTGCAAATGATCAATTTTTGAATCAGAGAACACAAGAATATCATCAATATAAACTACAGCCAAGTCTTATAAGTTTTTTAATGCTTGGTCCATTCTTCTCTGGAAATAAGCTGGTGATGTATAGAGACAAAATGGCATAACATTTCATTCATATAATCCTCGAGGGAATGAAAATGCAATTTTATACCTATCTGACTCCTTAACCTTTATTTTCCAAAACCTAGATTTATAATCAAACTTAGAAAACACTTTCTTATTTGTTGCCTGTCTGATCAAATTTGAGCTAATGGAATCTGATAATTAAATGGAAGAATGATGTCATTAAGAGGCTTATAGTTGATGCAAAAAAAAAAATTTACCTCTTTGTTGTTCAGCTCTTTTGTTTACCAAAAATTTTGGGCATGAGAACAGACTTTTGCTTGGCTTAATGAAATGTCCTTCAAGAAGCTCATTCAAGTGTTCGTCCATTTCTTTAACTTTAGTTGGGCTCATTAAATAGGCAAGTTCATGTAGAATGACAGACTAACATTTTGGTCTAATCTGGATTTCACATTCTTCATGATCCCATGACCAGAATTGTAATGGGTTCATACTACAACAATCTTTATCAAATCTATTCTTGATTTTTGCAAACATCTATATGGATGATTATGTTAGTTCTTTAATTGATTATTTTTTCTCTTTTTTCCCACTATTTTCAAACTTATGATTTACTATTTTAAGTGTGGGTATTTCTACTTGACTATCTTCATGTCTCAAAGAAATTTTATGCTTCAAAAAATGAAGCGGTTCATATTTGGTGAGAAATAGAAACCCTAACATAACATCATCTTCAAGATCATTGTATTCAATAAAATCTATTACAAACCTTTTACCCATTATTTCCATATGTACATCTTGTGCATATCTTCCCATATGAATTCTTTCTCCATTAATGGCATAACTGTGTGGCAAGTCTAGTCTTGGCTTCCAAAATTTTGGAGGTATAGCATTTGTCTTTGCCAGAGACTTTGAAGATCCAGTATTTACAAAAGCATCCATAGGGATTTTCTTGAAACCTGGAAAACAAAAGTTAATCCTAATATAATTTCCATTATTAGCCAATAAAAGGGATGTAGATTTTTCTCTGGTTTTTTGAATTACACTGATGTTGTTGTTGCTTTCTTCCTCTGTCTATTCTTGTTCTAATTTTTCAGAATTTTGTTGCTTTGACTACTAATCAGCCTTGAACAAAATATCTTTGATTTCTCCCACTGTGGAAGAAAGATTCCTCAACTCTTTCTGTTGGGTTTTAAGGGCACATTTAAGATCAACTATGTCATCCATGAGAAGATCAATTTTTTTAAAGACAACAATAATATCAATGTCTGCAAATCTATCTTTATGCTTTGAAGAAGATGGTTTGTCTTGTTTCCATGGTGGAATTTTATAATCATGGTCAATTTCTTTGGCTGCCCCTTTCTTAGGTTTCTTCTACAATTTCAATTGTTTCTAGAGTTCTTTTTCTGACTCCAGTTTCTTCAAAGTTTCCAAATGTTGTTTTACAGCATTCTTCCTTTCTTCTTTTGTTCCTGTAATCCTATATGGATCTTTTGATTTTTCAATTTGGATTTTTATCTCGATATCATCAAGAGTGTGTTTAAGCAAAGAGACCAAATAATCTTCTTCATCAGAAGGAGATTTTAATTCAGATGATTGCCTTCTGATATCATAATTTCGTCTCCTATCCTTAAGATCCTTGAACTTCATCATATAGCTAGTATCAGGAACAATCTCTAGTAATTCATACAAACTTTCATCATTAGGGGAAACATCTTTACTATTCACTATTTCCCAATCTTGGTTTTCATATTCAAACATTGCATAAATCTTGGTGTCAGGATTTAGCTTATTTGGACAGTTTGTTGCATAGTGAGGTCCCTTACAAATAAAACACTTAACTCCCCGAGAAACCTTTCTATTCCTTTTCTTTAACAAGTATGGTGATGGTTGTTTAGAAAATCTTCTTCTTTTGTATGGAACCACCTTATATTTTCTTTTACCATGCTTCCTAAATTTCATTCTTTTGAATGTATGTTCTCCTTCATGCCTATTTTGGGAGCACTTTATGCATTTGCATCTTTTACCACAACCTTTCTTTCTAAATTATTTAAGCTGCTGAAAATCTACAAGCTGATTGACAGGTGGTAAATCACAAAATTCTTTTAAATTGCATGTATAGTTATATTCTTCTTTATTGGCTTGCAAGGCTCCTAATAAGCATTGTTTTTCAAGCTTGTAGCCAATAACTCCTTTTAATTCTGCAAAAGTACATTCTTCTATTTTCTTATGTTCTTTTCTAATAATATAGTCTTCTGCCCATGTCCCTAAGCCACAAGGTAAAGAATTCAAATAATATTTTTTTGTGGTTAGGTCATGCAGTTTGTTGGCTGCTATCATAAAGGATTCAAAGACTAGATTGTATGAGTGAAACTTAGCCAAATTCTTCAACTTCAAATTTTGTAATATCTTATTGGCTTCAGTTATTCGATTTGAAGTTTCACCACATAAAAGATCAATTAGTAAAGACCTAAATTCTTCAAAACCAGAAGAGAAAATATCATACTTTCCCATGTCCTTTTGCTTGACATATCTATGGGTGTTCTTTTGCCATGATCTAGTAAGTTATTTCACCAATTTATAAGCTTTCCAGATAATAATTTGACTGCATACAAAACTTTTGCAAGTTCATTCCATTTTCCACTCTTGTCAAACATATTTTCAAGTGTATCTTCCCAAGTGCAGATAGTGTCAAAGGGACCCACAATTTTATCAATATTGAGAATATATCCACTTATAGCAAATGGCCTAAGTTGCTCTGGCTTAGCATTTTTTGTTATTACATCTTTCATCTCAATATCAAAATCAGCAATTTTCTTCATGGATTCCCATGGTTCCACTTCTTGCAGATTCCTATAATAAAAAAAAATCTAACTCTAATTCCTCAAAATTATCTACATCAATATTTACAGAAAAATAAGAATCACTTGTAAAAAATTCAAAAGTATTTACATCAGATGATTCCTCGGCATTAGACTCTTTGTTAGCAAAACTAGGCTCATCCATATACACAGGTTTTGCTTGTTCTTCTTCTACCTCAAGTTCCTGTAACCAATCACATATTTTTCCTTTTCCTTCTTTGTTGGCTAAACTATGTTCTTTGACTTTACGCATGGATATTTGTGCAAATGGTTGAGCTCTTTTAAATGTTTCAATAATCTCCTCCTTTTGGTCTTTCCTTATTCTTCTCTGTACTATTATTCTTTTTTGTTTTGGGACTGGTTTCTCTTGTGTTTTACCTCTCTTTTCTCTTTCTTTTTCCTCAGAACTGTCTCAGCTTTTCTTTTCTTTTTTGTTTTGGGACTGGTTTCTCTTGTGTTTTACCTCTCTTTTCTCTTTCTTCTTCCTCAGAACTGTCTCAGCTAGTTTGTGATTTCCTAATTTTCTTACTACTAGCCAAATTTTTTCTAGTTTTTTGGCAACAACATCTATAAGTATTTTTTGATCATCCACATCTTGTTTTCTGGCATTTTCAAAATGCTTTTGATTGTCATAGATAGATGTTATATAACCATCTTGGTGAGTTTGGTTGGTTACTATAGTTCTAACATCCTATTGTGCCTGACTTTCTTGGTAGTTGACACTAGAAAGGTTGTTTATAATAGAGGAAGAGTGTTGCTCAATCTTTGTGATAGAAGAACTAATTTTTTCTTGCATTGAAGAAACGTTATTGAGCTCAATCTAAGTATTTAAGCAATTATTTCCAAAAATTCTAATATCTACAACCATGTCATCAATGTTGTCTTGTGTTGAGATCATCCACTGGGCTAACCAATTTCTTTGTGCTTCAGAGTTTTTTTTTTCTCCCAGATCCACATGAAGTCTAGCTTCATATCTACCCCAAAGTTGTTTGTCTGGATTAACAACCGTAAATGTCTCAGGGGTTGGCCATCTACAAGGTTCATAGCCTATGACTTCTTGCTTTTTTCCCTTCATTTCCATCTCATAAATACTTTTCTTTTTAGCTCCTACTCTAGGAAGCTTCTCTTTCATCATGCAAACTTTTTCACCCATCTTGGTGAGCTTAATTCCTTTCCATTTTTTATCTTGTTTCTCTTCTTCCTTGGGGGTCAAGGCTAGTTTTTTGCTGACTTGTCTAGCTAATCTATCCATCAGCTCAGGATTACTACTCAAGTCAAAGAGTGTAGCCAAGGAAGCTCTAGAAGGATAAGGATTAATGGAGGGTTTCATGTACAGAGGGAAATGACTGGATGATCCTAATTCTTCTTCAGGATTATAGTCTATGTATGGCTTGTTGGAGGTAGTTGGGAAATTTCTTGACAAAGAATAATATCTTTTGGATAGATTAGGTCTACAACTGGTGGAGGCTTCAAATTTCTCAAAAAGAGTTTCATCAGGTAGAGATCTAAGATTAATGCTAGAGACTCTGCAACTCTGCACACGGGGCTTACTATACCACAATCTATGAGATGGCATAGGAAGTTCTTGGAATTTGGGTTGTGATTGGTTAATCAATTTTTCAATGATGGGGAAACCAATATCAAATCCTTCATGGTTAATTTGTCTGCCAAAATCAAGGATATTGGAGTTTCCTTCTGGGTAGCTTACCCCGGTTGCAAAATTTGATGGTGCAAACACAGTATTCAATAATCGATATATACAATGCCCACCAATTGTAACATAGATAGAGTCAGGCTAAAGCTCAACACCTTTAACCTGAACATGCAGACAAAAGGTAGGCAGTACATATTTATCTTCTAAACCAATGGTAAAGTTTGGGTAGACAGAGATACGACCACCACTACCTTTTTGTTCATCGGCGGCTTTGGTAAGGATTCCTTTGAACTGAGCTACAATAGCTTGGTCCCATATACGACATTGAGTATCTATGAGACTACCAAAATATTCTGCACCTATATCATAGTTAAAATGTGGATGAACTATGATATCAACATAAGAAAAGTGGACATGAAAATATCCTTTTTCTCTCTATCTCTTAATATTGGTAGGAAGTAAGAAGGGAAGATATATTGGACAGAACCCAGTACCAGACACTTTAAGATTCAATTCAGATTGTCAAACAATATGCATTGATTTAGCTATTATGCCTTTTTTCAGGATAGAGATGATATCTTGATATTTGGAAACTTAAAATTTCCCTTTTCATCTACATATTCCTCTTTATCCTCAAAGTAATTATGTATGACAAAAGAGAGAGAGCTGCTGGCATTCGTAGATCTTTGACTATCCATAATGAAGAGATCATAACTTACTTGGAATTATAGATCCTTTTGCTGCTACATTTTTTGACTTACTGCTCACCCTTCAATCACCTATCCTTCGGCCTCACCACGGGATTTACGGTCTTACTGCGAGTCCATAGCTACTCACGATCAAAACCTCATTCAGTCTGGATTCTCCAGTAATTGACTATCAAGATCTAATGAAACAACTTTTTTGATGCCCAAATCAAACCCAAAACTATGACAATGAATATGCAGACTATTTTGACAAATCTTCCAAA
Source organism: Sequoia sempervirens (assembly GCA_007258455.2). NCBI lineage: Eukaryota > Viridiplantae > Streptophyta > Pinopsida > Cupressales > Cupressaceae > Sequoia > Sequoia sempervirens. The sequence continues at coordinate 48,400 of VDFB02049645.1, forward strand.
CCCAGATGAACAATATACTTCATTATAAGAATCATGGACTTGTTCAATATCAGGCATTATAAAAGAAATGCCACAAGGATCTAATACCAATTTGCGGAAATTACTCAATGCATAATTTTATTGAAGAAACTTTAATATACATTATATATTATATTTTAATATATAATATTATATATATATATATTTATATTAATATTAATTATTATATATTAATATTAATATATTTTGCTATGTAATCCACTAATACAAAAAATGGATATCCGAGAATAATGAATATCCAACAATAACGGATATCTATAATAAACGAATATTCGTTATTTGAACTTTAAGAATTATGATTTCTTTTGACATATGATATATAAATATTATATATTAATATTTATTATGTATATATATATATATATATTAATATTATATTAATATGTATATTAATATATAATATATAGTATCCCATTCTATAAACCCTACACCCACTCTCTATTTCTCTCCCACTCTCCCTCTCCCTCACCCTCTCCCACCCTCTCCCCCACCCGCTCTCACCCTCTCCCACTCTCTCTAACTCTCTCTCACCCTCTCCACCCTATCTTCCACTCTCCAACTCTCTACTACCCTCTCCCACCATCTCCCACCCTCTCTCCCACTCTCCAACTCTCTCCTACCCTC
>VDFB02049645.1:57135-71852 GCA_007258455.2 Sequoia sempervirens
TCTCTCTCTCTTTCTTGTGAATTGGTCGCACATCATTAAATATATAATATATACTATGTACTAAATATATTATATAATATATATAATATATATTACATAATATTAATATAATATATAATATTAAGTGTGGAGATTAGTATAATATAATTATATATAATACATAATATAAATAAATATATATAAGATAATATTATATATTATAATAATATAATATAATGTAATATTATATAATATAATAATATATATTATATATTATATTATTATATAATATATTATAATATTATATATATTAATATTATATATATTAATGTATATAATATAATAATATAATAATATATGTACTATATAGTATACAATATAATATATAATATAATAATACATAATATAGTATATAGTATATTATATATTATATATAATACATAATATTATATATTTATGTATTATAAATACATAATACATATATATAATACATATTATATAATATTATGTATATTATAAATAATATAAAAATATATAATTAACAGATATCCGTTTGGGATTAGGTTTGGGATTTCCTAACCTGGAAAGTCAACCCAAAAATGTGTTTTTGAAAATTTGTTTAGTTTTCGAAAGTTCGTCCTTGTGGCTGATGACTTTTTTTTTACCCAAATTTCATCAAACCAAAAGGGTTTATAAAAAAAATTGTCAGCTTTCCACCAATATAACTTTTTCCTTATTTTGAATTAAATAAATAATTATTATTGATTTTCTACCTACATTACGTTTGAAGTCCTGATTGATAGGTTGATTGAAAAACTTCTATAACTTTCAAACTACTTAACATTTTTTGAATCTACAAGATGCACCACACTATGCTTCGCATACTATAGGATAAAAAAAAATGAATTTCATAATTTTTTGACCAAGTTATGGTTGTCAAACACAAACGTTTTAATAATTCTGAAAATTTCTACTAAAAAAATCATAACTAACTATTTATGTGGAAAAAAATTACAATTTTTTTTTTGGCACATCCGGACATGTGTCCTCTACTTATATTTAAAAATTTAGAAAAAAGTATTATGTTTTTCTTGTACTTAGGGTGGTCAGACACACACCTACTTCTTATATTTTTCTTGAAAATTTAGTACCACTGCATTGAAATTTCAAATTTTCTCAAAACAAATTTACTTTTTTCCAAAAAAGGACTAGTAGCCTAGAAACTACATTCAATTTGCTACAACTTTTGTTCTTACATATTTTTCAAATTATGTTAATAACCTATTCAAAATTTTATGTCAAGTTGCCTAACTCTAATTTTCTGAATTTTCATCGCCACTTAGAGGCCTAGTTTGGACCCCCATGATCTTGCACATGCCCATTTATATCTTGTGATCATTATGAGCCAACATATTGAATGTTTATGTTTTGTTTTTTTTTTATAATCAATCAATCAAATTACAAAGGTTTTTTTTTTTAAATCATTTACTCATCAATATTTTATAATATTTATTCTAATAAACAAACTCAATTTCAACTATGTAAGTTGGTTGCGTTTAGTATGAATCAAACTTGGGATCAAAGTCAACCCTAACAATTATAATATTCTTAAACCTAGTAAAATCATGATAAAATCAACTTGCAATAATTTTTTGATCTCGAACTATTATGTATCCAATCTTTAAATTGTTGTATGACTCATCCATCAACTACACAACAAATACTTGTATTACAATCGTACAAAAATAGGTACTTTCCACTGTGTGACTACAATACATATGACTTGCAAGAATCTATTATTTCAAACTATTATCTGATGTGCCCCTAATTGATATTTCACAAATAATTTATTGAATAACCAACAAATACAATTACTACACTACTAGATAGGCAAGTACTTGCCACTATGTGGCACTTGTTATTAATTGTTTAATCTAGCCACATGCAACGAGAACTTGCAACACATTGCATCCATACACACCCATGCACAAACAAATACTTTCTAATATATTAACATACATATAATTTTCTATGAGTGTGATCCTTCAAACTCCTTTAGGTGCAAGTGCTAGTAAATAGTTGGTACAATATTTAAAGCACTACATTGACGCATATGAGACAACTTGCAAAATAATACCAATTGACGGGAACCAACAATCTCTTGGCTTGCAGCTAGACAAACAACAAATTGAATTGATAATTTTATTCGCCAATCAATTCTCCATTAAAAATCACATTAACTATTTTGATACCAAAAAATACAATTTGCAACCACATTCAAATGTTAAATATCGAGCAACAATTCAAATGACTTGATTGATTTCACAGGCCAACATTCACAATTCACAATTTAATATTGTTTCCAATTTCCATGCAATTTAACTCTGCAATTTTTTTCTTGCCTTCAATAATTCACTTCCTCTTATCATAGACTTCTTTATATTGTTTCCCCCTCTATCTATCTTCTTAATCTATCATAAATTATTATTTCTACCTTCTATCTTCCTCTTCGTTGTGCACACCCCCATACTTGTAATTTAATTATTTGTATGAATTTAAAACATCCCTTATTTCTCATATCTCTAGTCTATTTCAATGCAACCCCTCTTTGACTGCTCATGCCCCCTCTCTCGCTACTCCTCAACCTCTGCGCAACCCCCTTCACACTTCTGCAATCTCCCACTAAAAACCACAACCTACCTCCCTTCCTCCTACAGGTCAATGCCCCCTTCTATCTTTTATTAAATTTTCACTTAGTTTTTTTAATGTTTTGTGGCGTCTCACTTTGGTTTATCTTCCAAATTCCATACATGGCGACCCCTCAACTTCTCCCTTAGCTATGTGGGATTCTTAGTTGCTCATCCCTTGTTTTTCAAATTCCCAATTTACTTCCTCAGAGTGGGATTTATATCTTCTACCTTATGCATTTTTAATTTGTAGTTAAAATTTAAAATGCCATCTTAAAGTTGTAGCCTCCTCCCATGCTATCGTCCTTGTTTTATATTTTAAATATCCACCAAAAAACCATTTTCTCTTGTTGTATTTTATTTTCTAAATGTTCCAACAATCTTCACACTTGTCCACATTCCACATAGCTATCCTAAATTTAAACATTTTAAACTATGATGCTCCTCAATTTGCATATTAATAAACCTTGAGCTACAACATACCATACATGTCACATTCAAATGAATCCACATGGTGATGGATATTTTAATTTGCATTTGGGTAGAGTATAAACATTATGATCTTCAAACCTTTATCTTCTTGTCTTTCATGAGGCATTGGAAATATTATGAAATTATACCAACAATTATGAGAAGATTGTATTTGTACAACTATGCTAATCGGTGGAATTGAGTGGTGAAAAAGAAAAATTCAAACATCTTCGAATTGAAAAAAATTTGGGAAGTAGGCTCGAAATGATGCCCCCAGGTTCCTTGAAAAATGATTTTACTCAAAACCTCCAAAATCTTGAGATATTAAACTGAAAATCTTTTTGCGTGATGTTGATTATGTGTTCGCTCAGGATGTTCCTACATTAGACATGTTGGGTAGCAAATTTGTGAGCATAGGCTCACAAAGGTGGAGTTGAGTAGTTAAACTACTCTTCTAGGTTGCAACTACATCTTCATTATTTCCATCGTTTGCTGCTATCTTCTCTTCGTTTTTCACTTCTTCATTTTTCTTCATCTTATTTTCTTCTTCATTTACATCTGTAGGGGCTGCTCTAACATCTTCCTTCTTCCACCTTAGGCTGCAACACTCATTTCTTCTACTTTTATTTTCATTGTCCTCATTCTTCTTCTCACTTCTCTTTACCAATATCCTCTCATCTTTTCCAATATTCTTCTCCAATACCTGTATCTTAGCTTGGATCTTCCCAACTTCTTGACAAACTATCTTTCCCATCTCTTCAAAATTTTAATTTTCCACTTCTCCCCAATATTGTTCCCAGAACAAAATTCTCACAAGTCTCCTCATGAAACATCCCATCTTCATCTATTGTAATCTTCCACAACTCACATCACATGCTTTGTAATCTGCAAAGACAAATTCCTTCCTGGTTTCCCAACTCTTAGTGATATCAAGTTTCCACAATCCATATTGATTATTGTTGAGTTGGTTTTCTAGATTCAATTGTGTGAAATATTTTTTCATAAACGTTTTGGATCACACTTTGTGATCCAACATCAAGATGAAAGTAAAGAGCATATAAGGAAAAAATGGATAGAGTTGTAAACCAAGAAGCAACCTAAAAAGGCAAAGGGAAGGGGGAGATAAAGGGGGTTGCACATAGACCCAAAAGGAAAACCAAACCAATAAAAAATATAAAAATTCAAATAAAATGAGATACTAAAATAATAATCAAATGAAACCAACAACGAGCTAAAAATCAAGACAAAATCTCAGCTCTCGATTGCTCAAGGCTCCTGTCTGCCTACAATAATCCTCACAAGAGCTCTTCTCTACCACCTTGTATCCTCTATGCTACCCATCGATTCTAGCATAGGTTGCCTCACGTTCGATGCTCTGCCTATGTGCTTAGAACCTCTAGCTCTAATACCATTTGATGTAGATGAGACAACTTCCAAAATAATACCAATTGACGAAAACCAACAATCATTGGCTTGCAGCAAGACAAATGATAAATTGAATTGACTATTTTATTGTCAATCAATTCTCCATTAAAAATCACATTAACTATTTTGATACCAAAAAATGCAATTTACAACCACATTCAAATGTTAAATATCAAGGAACAATTCAAATGAATTGATAGATTTCACAGGCCAACATTCACAATTCACAATTTAATATTATTTCCAATTTCCATGTAATTTAACTCTACATTTTTTTTCTTTCCTTTATACCTCTCTTCCTCTTATCATAGAATTCTTTACATTGTTTCCCCCTCTATATATCTTCTTATCTATCATAAATTATTGTTTCTAACTTCTATCTTCCTCTTAGTTGTGTGCACCCCTATACCTTTAATATGCATTCAATTAATTCTTTGTATGAATTTAAAACATCCTTATTTCTTGTATTTTTAGTCTATTTTAATGCAACCCTTCTTTGACTACTCATGCCTCCTCTCTAGCTTCTCCTCAACCTCTATGCAACCCCCTTCACACTTCTCCAATCTCCCATCAAAAACCATGACCTTCCTCCCTTCCTCCTCCAGGTTGACACCCCTTCTATCCTTTAATTAAATCCACATTTTTTTTATTTTTTGTGGCGTGTCCCTTTGGTTTATCTTCAAAATTCCATACACGATGACCCCTCAACTTCTCCCTTGGTTGTGTGGGATTCTTAGTTGCTTAACCCTTTTTTTTTTCAAATTCCCAATTAACTTCCTTTGCGTGGGATTTCTATCTTCTACCGTATGCATTTTTATTTGTAGTTAAAATTTAAAATGCCACCTTAAAGTTGCAACCTCCTCCAATGCTATCACCCCTATTCTATATTTTAAATCTTTACCAAAAACCATTTTCTCTTGCTGCATTTTATTTTCTAAATGTTCCAACAGTCTTCACACTTGTCCACATTCCATAGAGCTATCCTAAATTTAGACATTTTAAGCTATGATGCTCCTCAATTTGCATATTAATAAACCTTGAGTTGTAGTATACCATACATGTCACATTCAAATGAATCCTCAAATCACATGGTTATGACCATTTAGTTTATTTGGGAAAAGTATAAACATTATGATATTCAAAACTTTATCTTCTTGTCTTTCATGAGGCAGTGGAAATCTTATGAAATTATACCAACAATTATGAGAAGACTGTATTTGCACAACTATGCTAATCGATGGAATTGAGTGGTGGAAAAGAAAAATTCAAACATCTTCAAATTGAACAAAAATTGGGAAGTAGGCTCGAAATGATGCCCCCCAAGTTCCCTACAAATTGATTTTACTCAAAACCTCCAAAATCTTGAGATATTAAACTAAAAATCTTTTTGAGTGATGTTGATTACGTGTTCGCTTGGGATGTTCTTGCATTAGACACGTCAGGTAGAAAATTTGTGAGCATAGGATCACAAAGGTCCAGAGTTGAGTAGTCAAACTACTCTTCCAGGTTGCAACTACATCTTCATTATTTCCATCCTCAGCTGCTATCTTCTCTTCGTTGTTCACTTCTTCATTTTTCTTCATCTTATTTTCTTCTTCATTTACATCTGTAGGGGCTGTTCTCACATCTTCCTTCTTCCACCTTAGGCTGCAACACTCATTTCTTCTACTTTTATTTCCGTTGTCCTCGTTCTTCTTCTTGCTTCTCTTTACCAATCTCCTCTCATCTTTTCCAATATTCTTCTTCAATACCTCTATCTTGGCTTGGATCTTTCCCACTTCTTCACGAACTATCTTTCCCATCTCTTCTAACTTTTGGTTTTCTACTTCTCCCCAATATTGTTCCCAGAACAAAATTCTCACAAGTCTCCTCATGAACTATCCCATCTTCATCTATTGTAATCTTCCACAACTCACATCACACGCTTTGTAATCTGCAAAGAAAAATTCCTTCGTGGCTTCCCAGCTCTCAATGATATCAAGTTTCCACAATCCATATTGATTATTGCTGAGTTGGTTTTCTAGGTTTGATTGTGTGAAATATTTTTGCATCAACGTTTTGGATCACACTTCATGATCTAACATCAAGATGAAAGTAGAGAGCATAAGGAAAAAATGGATAGAGTTGTAGACCAAGAAGCAACCTAAAAAGGCAAAGGGAAGGGGGAGAGAAAGGGGGTTGCATGTAGACCCAAAAGGAAAACCAAAACAATAAAAAATATAAAAACTCAACTAAAATGATATACTAAAATAATAATCAAATGAAACCAACAACAAGCTAAAAATCAAGACAAAATCTTAGCTCTCGATTGCTCAAGGCTCCTCTCTACCTGCAACAATCCTCACATGAGCTCTTCTCTACCACCTTGTATCCTCTACGCTACCCATTGGTCCTAGCATAAGTTGCCTCACGTTTGACACTATGCCTATGTGCTTAGAACCTCTAGCTCTGATACCATTTGATGTAGATGAGACAACTTCCAAAATAATACCAATTGACGAAAACCAACAATCATTGGCTTGTAGCTATCAACAAACGATAAATTGAACTGACAATTTTATTGTCAATCAATTCTCCATTAAAAATCACATTAACTATTTTGATACCAACAAATACAATTTAGAACCACATTCAAATGTTAAATATCGAGGAACAATTCAAATCAATTGATTGATTTCACACGCTAACATTTACAATTCACAGTTTAATATTATTTCCAATTTCCATGCAATTTAACTTTGCAATTTTTTTTCTTGCCTTTAATATCTCTCTTCCTCTTATCATAGAATTCTTTACATTGTTGCCCCCTCTATATATATTCTTATCTATCATAAATTATTTTTTCTAACTTCTATCTTCCTCTTAGTTGTGTGCACCCCTATACATTTAATTTGCATTCAATTAATTATTTGTATGAATTTAAAACATTCCTTATTTCTTGTATTTTTAGTCTATTTTAATGCAACCCTTCTCTGACTACTCATGCCTCCTCTCTAGCTGCTCCTCAACCTTTGCGCAACCCCCTTCACACTTCTCCAATCTCCCACCAAAAACCATGACCTGCCTCCCTTCCTCCTACAAGTTGACACACCCTTCTATTCTTTTATTAAATCCACAATTTTTATTTTTTATTTTTTGTGGCCTCTCCCTTTGGTTTATCTTCAAAATTCCATACACGATGACCCCTCAACTTCTCCCTTGGTTGTGTGGGATTCTTAGTTGCTTAACCCCTTTTTTTTTCAAATTCCCAATTAACTTCCTCTGCATGGGATTTCTATCTTCTACCCTATGCATTTTTATTTGCAGTTAAAATTTAAAATGCCATCTTAAAGTTGCAACCTCCTCCCATGCTATCGCCCCTGTTCTATATTATAAATCTTTACCAAAAATCCATTTTCTCTTACTCCATTTAATTTTCTAAATGTTCCAACAGTCTTCACACTTGTCCACATTCCATAGAGCTATCCTAAATTTAAACATTTTAAACTATGATGCTCCTCAGTTTGCATATTAATAAACCTTGAGTTGTAGTATACCATACATGTCACATTCAAATGAATCCTCAGATCACATGGTTATGGACATTTTAGTTTATTTGGGTAGAGTATAAACATTATGATCTTCAAACCTTTGTCTTTTTATCTTTCATGAGGCATTGAAAATATTATAAAATTGTACCAAGAATTTTGAGAAGATTCTATAATTTACACAACTATGCTAATCGGTGGAATTAGATGTCGGCAAAGAAAAAAAATCAAACATCTCTGAAATGAACGAAAATTGGTGAGTAGGCTCAAATGGTGTCCCTAAGTTCCCTCCAAAATGATTTTACTCTAAACCTATAGAGAGATATTAAACCAAAAATCTTTTTGGGTGATGTTGATTACACATTCGCCTGGGATGCTCTTGCATCATATATTAATTTTAAAATTATAAGAACACAATAATTGTAAAACTATAAATAATTTTTGGTTCTTTAAAACATTATACAATTTTGAAAATCTAATTATTAATTTATATATTGTATATTTAAAGAATACAAAAAATAAGATTAAAACTTAAAAAAAATCAATTAAGAAAATAAATTTTAAGAAGATAAAAATAACTATTCAAGTAAAAATAAAATAAAATAATTTATTAAATACTTATAAAGTAAAATACCTCTCCTCTAAATAAATGAACCTATGTTCATAAAAGAATGAGAAAATACAAAATATACACTTTTCATCTTTATATATACACACCACCTCATTTAAATGATAACAAATTGATAAAATTGTCAAGAGTAAATTTTACCTTCTTATTATTTAAAATTTATGAATCCATACCAAAACATTACAATGAAGTAACCCTTCTCCTCCTCTTTAAAAATAATGTTAATGTGAATAATCAACTATTTTTGAAAACCAAACTTTGAAAAAAAACTTAATAAATACGTGAAATTAAAATTAAAAAAAATTTGTACTTAAGCTATCATTCCACTTTGTTACATAATGAAATTAGAGTTCCTTAAGATTTTTTTGTTGAAGAAAGTGTAAGACTTAGTTGATGTGACACCTCTTTGTATGGTCATTTTAATGAAAAAATCACCTTGACAAGCCCCATGATTGATGATAATTCATTTTAAAAATATTTTTAGTTATAAAATTTATATTTTGATATTATAAAATATAAATATTTATTTTGGATAAGAAATTGATTTGTTTATACATGCTCATAATATTTATAATAAATACTAATAAGATATTAAGTGATCATTGTGGAAATTAAAATATAAAATATAAAATTATAAGAATATTAAAATCATGATAATCATAAAAGACTATATACGTAAAGAAAATTCAATATTAAAAAATAATATAAATAATTCTAATAATAAATATATTATAAAGAAGTTAATAATAATTAAATTATATTTCTAATCAATTAAAATATTATTTTATTATAATATTTAAAATAATATTATAAAATGATAATAAATAGATAATTATTTACAACTTAAAATTAAATAAAACATTACTTAAATATGACAATAAGTATCAAATTCTAAGTTATTATATCTTAATTAAATGCATAAGAAATATAATAGTAGATTTTTTAAATATGAGAATGATTTTAATACACTTTTAATATTAAAGTATCATAAATTTTTAATAATAAGTAATAATATAAAATTATAATTAAAATTATAAATGTAAAGTTTTAGTCATTCATGGCATAATGTGATGTTAAATTGTGGCATTGTTGTTATAATCACCAAGGTTCAAATTCTTGTTGGGCCATTGTGGGTTTGAACCTTTGCGTTAAAGTTCTTAGCCTATTGACCTATTAAGCTCATAGATTTAGACTGTGTACAATGTTGTGTGTGCCAAGCTACTTGTGTTACCAATAAAAAATAATATAAAGTTAAAATTGCAATACTAGATCTACTGAGCTCATGGATTTAGAATATGTATAATGTTGTGTGTGCTAGGCTACTATGTTATGATGTAAGAGAGGGTTCACAAACAACCTTCTTTTCTGAAAACAAACACTCAAAACACCCTCAATAGTGCATACAAATCGGCAACAAAAACTCATGGATTCAATTGAAATTTGCAACAACAAATTTGTTCATTATAAAAACATGATTACAATGTCATTTCTAGTCAACAGAGGATTGATGCGCAACAACATATGCCCTTACATAATCTAAAAAGTTAAAACAAAACCAAGCTATAACAAAAATCAAGCTATGTGCTTCATGAGCACCTCCAAATCTGCAATTTTCTCTTACAAACAACCACCTACAACTCTTCAACTTTCAACAGTGGTGTCTTTTATCCTTCATGGATGCAAAAACCATTTCAACCTACAATAAATCACTTGAATAGCCTCTTAAAAAAGACACGCCAAGCTCTCTCCTCTCCAAACTTGCAATCCCAATGAAAACCAAAAATTGCCAATAAAACCCTTCACCAAAAATCCCCAAAAATCATATTTTTCCCTCCCCTTGGAAAAATCACAACCAACTCATCATAATGAGTTGTCTCCACAATAGAAAAATCAATAAATGAGTTTTACTTTCATTTTGTAACTCCCAATCCCAATGCCTAAAGTTGCTTTTTTTTAGACTTAAAAAAGAAGCAATTACACCTCCACAACCCCACCTGCCAACTTGCATAACAAGAATAATATTTATTTAATTAAATATATTTATGCTCACTAATTCAAATTAACCTCCTAACATGAAATTATCCCCCAAACATTAAATACAAATTAAAAATTCAATTTGATTTTTTTTGTTGATGCAAGATTGCTAGTCAACCATGGATGCTCCTGCATCAGACACCCAAGGTAGAAATTTTTTTGTGAGCTTGGTCTCGCAAAATAGAGTTGAATGGTAAGACCATCCTTTTAGATTGTAAACAACCTTCAACAAACTCCATTACTGCATTTGGTACCATCAATGAGTTCTTCTTTCTCCTCTTCCAACATGTAAGGCCTCTCTTTGCCTGTGATTAATACAATCTTAAAGTGTTATATATTCCTCCTAAATAGATGGTTAGATATATTGCAAGCGATATGAAGATGATTGTTTAACAGTAACCTTATAGTTTTATGTTATGTTATTTTACTTAATGAAGATGTATGTGTATGTGAATTATTGTATGAGATTCAAACTTATAAAATGAATTTGAAATAAGATAATTGTTGTGTCGTATTACATTGGAAGAGTAATTAGCTATGTAAATGATTCATGAATAAAGTTACAAAGATTCGATTTACAACTAATATTGTTTATTAATATGTCTAACTGTGCTTAATTATGTTGTGCAGGAAATTAAACGAGTAGATGTGGGATTAACATTAGAGGTCGAAAAGATAACGGTGCTAGCATGAGAAGGGATAACCATCAAGTGCAAATCAAAAGACTTCTTGTTGAGGATATAAATTTAACTCCATCCGAGACCTAAAAGCAAGTAGAGTAAATGTATTGGAAGGCTAGGGAATCAAATATGCAAATAGGAGGATGGATATATATTGGAATCAAATCAAATATATCTTTAAGAAGTTCTAAGTGTAGCCCTATTTGACTTAGAAGGGTTTGAGGTTATAGTTTTGATTGGGTGATTATGTTTGAGTGGAATCCAATTTTAGGACATGTGATATGAGTTTGGTTGGGGTTGGAACCCTTGGTCAGTATCAAAATTCATATGGATTCTTTTGTGGGTTTTACAAAGGGATTATTGAGTCAATTTCCTTGGTTTTTGAACAAGAATAGAGCCCTAGGACCTATACCTATGGGTTTGGAACCTTTTTGACATGTGAACTTGTCCTTGGAGTGTGAAAAGACCCCTCAAAAGTGCACATTCATAAATGTGACGAATTCAAAAAGTGTTGGGGCTTGGGAAGTGTGACTTGTAACTCTCAACTTTCCACTCCCCAAAAGTTCTTGGAATTGGCACAAGACTCACACGTGTGAGCACTTGTGGGAAAGAGTGTAGGTTTGGAAGATTCCTATATACCTCAAGGAGATGGAAGATTTGGGCATTGCCCACTTCTCCTCTTGGAGAACTCTAATGGAGATAGTAGAAAATGATCAAGATGGCTTGGAGAGGAAAGAAGGTTCAAGAGTTAGCCTCCTCATATAAAGAGATAAGTATTCTCTCCTACTACTATTTTCCTTTGTTATTGGTGGTAAGGATGTGAAATATGGAATGAATCATGGTGGAGGATGGAAGGTAGAGAACTTAGATACATTAAGCTTGTGCTATGTTAGTTTTATTTCTTTGTAAAAATGAGAAAAGACTCCATCTATCATCATGGAGCTAAAATAATTCCTTGCTCGGGGGTATGGCTAGAGCCTACGAGGCTCCATGACGCTATTATGGAAGGGTGGAGAGCAAGCCTTTTTAATTTGTTTGTTATGCAAGGTATTCCTTAATATTTCTTGTAATGTTGAATGTTGGCATTCTATTGTTAAATGAAAGAATGAATAGAAATTATCTTTTTTTTATTATTTATTGGGTTCTATCTATTTGGGAATCCTACCAATATACTTGAAGTTGGTTATTTAATGTTTCATTTTGTTGGCATACCTCAAATAAAGGTTTATACTCTTGCTCTTGAAAATAATCCTTGAAAGTTTTATTTTATTGGGAATCTTCTTTTCATCAAAGTGGGTTTGTGTGATACAAGAGGAAGAAAAGTTATTGCAACCTCCATGTGGCTTCCCATCTTTAGAGAAATGTAAATAGGAGGAAAGAATTTAGTGATTTCTCATTTCAAAGAAAACAAAAAAAAAAAGAAAAAAGTGAAGGGGTGTAGCTACACTATTGAAAATTTGAAATACATGTAAAGGGATCCATTGTGTAAATTTGCTATTACCATATGTATATGTATACATATATTGTTGATGGTTCCAACTTAGTGTTGATCTATTGTTGTTCTTCAAAGGTCTCCAACCTATTGCTACACTGTATTTTGTTGCCCTTGCTGCTTGTATGGTTGTTCTTGTAGACTTACTCAAGTGTATTCTGTTGCTCCAGCTTCTTGTACTATTTTGCTGAAAACAGCTCTATACTGTGATGGCATGTAGTCGTTTATCTTACATTTTTTTTTAAACTGCATTTTCATCTTGTAATCTGCATTTTTTTTCTCAAATAAAAATAAAATAAAATGTATTATAATAAAGAAATCATGCCTTTGATCATACATGGATTTAAGTACAAATTGTTAAATTTCAATAAATGTCTACATGCTTGTGAGAAAATAAGATTTTAGTACATGGTCTGATATGCATATATATATATATATATTATTTTAATTATAAAGGGCGATAAATTTTGTATAAGATTATTTAACATAATATCTACATATACTATATATATATATAATTAATGTTTCTAAATTAAAAGGAAAATAATTATTAAGTTATTATATATTTTTCTATTTACTCATAAAATATGCAGCCCTGAATAGAAGAAGAAATATATACAGCAAACTATGAAAAGTTTCTTCAGTCCCATTAAGAAATTTTCCCAACTCAAACAAAAAGAAGCTAAAACAGAAGTGGTGGGAAACATTCCTAGGCAGAAATAGAAACAAACAGATTTTTTTCTACTATTGTAACAGGTTATTATCAAACGGATTGTATATATATATATATAAAATAAATCTAACTATTGTGCAAGAGTATGAAAGGATAGACCATTGTTCTATGCACGAGTCTGTGATATTCATTAATTTACACAGCATCAATAAATAGATAAAAATAATAATGGACGAGAATAGATCAACTCTAGATCAACTAGTATAAGAAGAATCGTTTATTTTAAATAGCATTTCTCCTGTCAAGAAAAATAAATAAAAATTTGAACCTATCAACAATAGGAAACATTGTTGGTGTACGAATTAAATAAACAAAGGAGCCAAGTTCTTATGGCGTTCCAAGCCCTTTTCCCAGTATTCACAAAGTTGTGAATTTCAGCAGCAAGGAAAATGAAAAGGGGATTGATTAAAACTCCAAGCCTAACCTGCACAGCCATTGCAGCTCTGTATATACATTTGAATCATTATTATTTCTTTTTGTTAAAATAAATAAGTGTGAAATTTTTTTGGGAGAGCTTTTAAGATATTGGAGCTGTGGTAAGAAAACTTACCCCCAAATTCATGCAAACGCATCACATGGTCAAACACGCCCATGAATCTTTTGTGCGTCGACTAAGAATTGAACAATTACCATTCTGATCAAAAGAAAAGGGGGGAGAGGGGATTTTGGAAGAGATGTTGGAAAATTTTGTTGCAAACCTCTGTTTGATGATTGAAATCGATGTTTCCAGTACAATTAAGTTTTCCATAAACACAAAACCTGGTGAGAAGTAATATGTCAGCTATATGTTGCCCCTTAAATTAATACTTAGCTTTTATTGTCGAAGTGTATACGTATGAAACATCTTATCAGAAGCTCTAGAGAGCCAGAAATTGGGTGGTTGAAGGAATAAGTATGTGTAAATAGCCTCTAGCAAATTGAAGTGTAGTCATTAGTGTTTAAGTCAGAAAACAGGTGAGCATATCTGAAAGTATCTCTTGGTATACGCTCTAGGAGTAAAGAGCAGCAGTAGGAAACATTAAAGTCTAAAGAAAACTCAATGCTCATGTCTGTCAGAAAAA